>JAQGBA010000721.1:0-25497 GCA_034698125.1 Prionchulus punctatus
GACGAATAACAATTTTATAGAGGGAAAACGAAATAACCTCCATGTTATAAATGGATGAAAAATGTATAGAAAATACATGCTGTAAACGGAGGTGGTCTCCTTTGTGTGTTCACCACGGTCGATGTAGCAAATGCCTTCAAGTGAAAGTTCGCTTACAAGTAGAAGAAATAAAGAGGTATCAAATGCATTTTGTCTCACTCGATTCTATGCCTGCGTTCAAAAGTTACACGATGTTGAATTTTAGTCTCAAATTTTAGTCATAACCCATTATGTAATAATTTAGGAGGAGCCACAAAAGCGCAGTATGAAGATCTTAGGAGGCGAGCGAACCCTCCGGCGACATATATCGATTTTGTAAGCGCGTTCCAGTTACTGTACCCTAACGATCGGGGCGAAGACATTCACCAACGCAACATAATGGGAAGAATTCAAAAGTACAGCGAAACTGTCACCGAATACAAGTCGGAGCTAAAACGAATGGCCAGGTTAGCATTTCCCGCATTCACAAACGAGCAAAGGAACACGTTCATCAAACTGATCTTTTGTCTCGGATTGACCTCTGCAATAAGGGACGTAATCCATTACCGTGAGTTCGCCAACCTGGACAAGGCTATACAGGCAGCACCGTACGTTGAATCCGAAATGCAAAACGACTCGGCCAGTCCAGTACACGACGGGAGCCGATGCAATTAACGCAATAACAAAAACACCGGCCCCGTTGGAGACAAAAATAGAGAAAGAAATGAGTGAACTGAAACGAATGTTAGGTACAGTTGTGTCGGCGCTAAGTAATTTATCGGTCGCGTAAAATTTCGTCCCTCAGTGAGAACGAAGTCGCGAAAGTAACTGGACGAACGAAATTCATGGAAATCATCGAGTAACGTGCGGGAGTTGCAACAAGCAACATCGAGGAGTTTGTAACGCAAGAATGAGTAAAAAGGATTGATGCTTCAACTGCAGAAGCAAACAACACCAAACGATGGCTTGCGACCAACCTTGTCGGGCGTGCGGCAGTACGAGCCATAGGATTAACACTTGCCCGGAGCCGCCGAGATGTTTCAAGTGCAATAGGCCAGGGCATAAAGCAAACGCGTGTACGGGCGAAGGAAATCAAGCTAGAAATCCGCCGCCATCAGCGCCGAATAATCATTTATCGTCGGAAAAAACGGACATCGACGATGACCCGTTTTTCGAACCAGCGGCGAACGATGACGACACGGTATTCGTTGTCAGCCCGCGAAGCGGAGACGTTCTCGAAGTCGGGGGTCCGAGGAAGAAATGGCCGACTTCTGCAAATCGGCTAGTCTGGAAAATAACGCCGATCGCTGCAACCGCCGCGATCGCGCCGACGAGTTCGCCCGGAAATCGACTAACGGGCGTTTGGAAAAAGATGAACACGCTGGAAGATCGGCAGAAGCGAGAGCTAGAGACGCTCAAACAAGATCTGCTTGAACAACAAGCCAAGTTCCGAGCTTTGTATCGACGACCATGGTATACGACACGACCACGAACGAAAACGGAACGACGCCAGTGGGCGAAGTTAATATACGAACTACGGAGCGGCGAGGAGTATCGGGCACTTCAAAGCTTGATAACCGATTTGGGTGCCATGATAAGGCGAGAAACAAATCGGATCATAAACGAAAACAATAGAACACGTACGAAGTACATAGAATTAAACGGGATAGTCGAGGACGCTTGTGGCGCCGAAATGTTAGGCGTATGGAATCGGATCGACGTTCCTCACCGATTAATACCCATCGATCTTCCGAACGCCGACAGATATCGGGAGAAACGGTTGGACAGCTTGCTACCAATCACGGAAATAGCTAGCAAAGACGATGGACACACAATCGCTGATGAAAACGCGAAGAAAATAACGCGGACGACAAAATGTGCATCAGAAAATAAAACGAATGACAAGGACGAGCGATCGAAGCCGATGAACGTGTGTAAGAAGATCACGTTCGCCGAATCGCCAGGAAACAAACAAGCACCGAGCTTACATAAGCCGTTTTCTTTCTTGTTGTTCACATTTGTCATTAATAATTTCGTCGGCACAGATTGGGATTAATGAGCGCAGTTTATACTGTGCTTTAATCGGCCATCCGAAACCCTCACCATCAGTTTGGCTCGTTTGAATTCTAGCATTGAGCAGTGCTTTCGAGGCAAATCCTGGACCGCTGCGCATAAATGAATCCTGGATCCTGTTTTCGTTGTCATCGCGAAGTTGGTGGAAAACAAAATTTTTTATCATGTATCGGAACTGACTGTAAGGCAGTTATTCATAATGCGGTTGGAAAGAAGCCGAAATTTGCTTGTGCAAAACTCGCTTCAGGAACTCTTAATTAGACATGTCCAAATTGTATTGCGACAACATTGCATCAATGCAACATTCAAAGCGACATTTAAAAACTTTCTGATCACTGACGCAAAATTTCACGCAACCTACAGTCCGACATTATAGCGACATTCAGTTAACATTTTTGCTTTTGTGTGCAAAATTTGCCTCTAGAAATCGGTCGACATGTCGAAAAGAAGAGCTATAGTTTTGTTAGGTATGTATCTTTCTCTTGAAGATGATTTTCCGAAACGGGAAACACGTTCTGTTTCGGTAAAATATGGTTGAATAGGAAAAATTTAGGATGCTACGATAATTTGCTTCGTGAACTTGCTTTGGAAGATATTGAAAATTGAAAATTGCTGTGAATCTCAGTATTTTGCAATATATTAAATGCAATGCTTCGTTTCAGTGGCACTTTAATACAAAAAACCTCATTTGCAACAAATCTCAGACAAATAATAGCAAGCTGTACATCGAAAAGTGCTTTTTGAGATACGCCATTGCACAATGTCATGAAACATTTTTTGGAAGGAAATCAACCAATCAGAAGTGGATGTCAAGTAAAATGTCACTTGAATTCGATTGGCGAGCGAATTTTTTTCGAGTGTTAACATACATGTCGCGTGAATGTCGTCTAAGTGTTGCACATGATCACACGACATTTAGAATGTTGCCTTAATGTTGCATTGAATGTGGCATTGAATGTTAGCTGAAATGTCATTATGTGATATGGGCTGAAGGATGTTGCAAATAATTTCAACAGTTATTTTGTTGGAATTTGTGACCACTGAATACTCCACCTCGTTGCAAGGGCACCAAAGATGTGCCGAATATTCACGATTTTCGAATTAGTGCGTCCTTTATTTGAGAAGAATTTAAAAACTGTTCCATTATAAAATGCGATTGGCATTGATAACATTAGCTCCAAAATGATAAAGTTGGCGGGAGAACCAAATATTCCATCATAAAGTACACATGCTTAATTTATCACTTTCCTGCAGCGTTTTCCAGATCGATGGAAAACAGCGAGGTAACACCAATCTGGAAGAATAATAATAAGGTTGATCTGACTAATTATCGACCAACACTCAGTAAAATCATGGAGCGGTTTATTTTTCAAAAGTTTTACAATCAAACGACATCAAGAACATTCAACAATTCACATATAATCACAATTCAGTGTGAATTATTCAATCATAATGCGCATTATAAACTGTGTTTGATACACATTTCAGGCATACGATCATTGAATTTTAAAGTCAACAAAGTTTTAACATAAACGAACAATTCTTTGTAAAGTTTCATCAGACTTCCGTAAAATTTAATTGTAGCAACCATCTGTCACAAAATTGTTCCGCTAGCAGAACGTTACACGTGAAAAAATATTCAATAGCTCTGAGTGATAAAATGAAAAAAAAATTGTACCCATATTTAAATATTTAAGTAAATGGTGGTCCAAACAATGGTAACGTCCACAATACAAAATCGTATTAGTTCAACGATATCACTTACTTGCACCAATAAACAGTAGGATCTAAAACGAATCTGACAAAAGAATGCATCTCTAAGTCCGGTTTGGCATCATGTTGTGTGGCTTTCATTTTCTCGTACTGCATCTTCAACACTTTTTCAAATGCAGTTAGCTCTTCAAAGCAATTCATCAAAACCGTATAGATGCCAAGTTTGTTCAGGTAGACAGGCATATGAACAAAAAGGTTGATAAAAAACTCAGCTATGCTAACACGTTGTTAAATGATAATATGAACTGCATCAAAATGTTCTTTTTGGCAGATGCATTTGAATAGAATTACCCTTGTACCAATAAGTATATGCAGAATCTTCATCAGCATATACATATTGGATATTGCGCTCGATACCAAGAAGACGAGATTTGACATTGAAGTCATAGTAAACTGATGGATCTCTTGATGGAATATGATAATTGCCACATGATATTATTCGAAGGTTTTGATTATTTTTCATAATATCTTCTTTAAAGGATTCGAATTTTGTCTTGTCAGCATAATTTATAATTTTAAAATGGATTTCCTCCAACGAAGTGCAGTCAGTAAAGGTGTCAAAAATTTTCCTCGTGCAAAAGTCTTCATCGTAGCAGGAGAATTCGAACCTTTGAAATTTGAAATTTTTAACAATCCCAGCTAAATATTTGAATGAGTCGGCTTCTGAAAACTTGTGCTGGAATGTTAATTCAACTGCACAAGAAAGTTTCAGAAAATTTCCCGACAGCAAGTGAATATTGCTATAACGTAAATATAATGTAAAGTTTGTTAAATTTTTCAATCCGTTCGCAAATAAATTGTCCAAGGCCAGACATTCCGAAAGATTTAGCTTGTACAAAAGAGTCATATCGAGTTGTGTTAAATTTTGGAAATAATTCATACCTTGAAATATCCTGGTATAATCGCTAAATCCATATCTTTCTACAATACACAATGATTCAAGCGAATAATGTAATGCCATATTATTTTGAAGTGTGATTATCCAGTGGGCATCGCCATCATAAGGTGGATCATCTTTTACATTGCATAGTCGAATATATTTTAACTTTTGGCAATATTTAAATAAGAACGATAAATATTCCCGCAACAGTGGACTGCCACTATTAACATTTATATGTTGCAACATTAATGGCCATGCAACTTCATCGCTTGGTTTCTTGTCACTGTCTGCACGAAAGTAACAAAATTTACAACGTACTAAATGAAACTGTTGAATATTTTGATAAAAATCGAAGAATTCCTTCGGATGAATTTTCAACAAACAGTCCTCAAGAGTTAGTTTTCTTATCCCGGCAATGTTTTCAAACAATTTTCCGCTTTCAAAGTGTGCACAAGAGAGATCTAGACGATCGTTAGTAAAGGTAATTTTTTCCATTATTTTGCATTGATCATAAAATGAATGTTGTCTAAAGTTGAAAGTTACTCCTCTGTAGTCTCGACAAGGTAAAGTGTCGTACTCATCAAATAAGGGCACAATTTTTTTGAAGTTCCGCCATAAAAACAATTTGTAATCTCGGCTGAAATAACTTAGGAAGCGTGAAAATGAATTTGAAAAATGAATTGAATTTGCATGTGATAACTGTCCACCTTCTGGTGAGGCAAAATGAATCTTTTCGTTAGCAGATTTTTCTCCATCAACAAGAAGTGTCAATGTTTGATTTATCCAAAAGTACGCCGCACAATATTCAGCAATTGTTTTATGAATGTAATGTAAATCATGTTCAGTACTCTGCGGTAAAACCAAGCCAGTGCTTTTTGCTATAAATAGCAACTCTTCGGAAAGTTTTGGATAACTTGCGTCGACACCTTCTATGAAATTGAACTGTTTCTGAGCAGCTTGTCCCAGCGCCATTTGCAGTTCGTCACTGTTAAATTCAAGTAGGTTTTGGTCCGAATCTTGGTAACGTTTGATTGCAAAATCGACAAACTGTTTTATGGCGTCGCATACGTTTTGAAAAACGACTGTACTCTGTTGGTGCGTTATACAAAAAATTGTATTAAATAGGGGCACTTTTAAGATATGTTTTAAATCTTTTCCAATTTCAATTTCGCTCATCGTAATTGAAAATTTCTGCAGTTGTTGATACACACCTTTTTTGGTGAATCCTTTCAATTTAATATAAAGTTTTCTATTCGCACTACTTTCGAGTTCGCGAAGCTTTTTACATGGTCTGGATGTAACAATCACATGAGAGAGATAGGCACTTTTTCCAAGAATTATGTTTTGGATTTCGGTACAAAAAGTTGCTTGCAATTCATCTAACCCGTCAAAGACAAAAAGTGTTCTTTCCGTGTGCTCGCCAGTTTCCAACCATCGAATAACCATGGACAAGTCTTTGGTTAGAAAGTATTTAGCTAACATGTTCTGCATGGAACTTGCATCGGTTTCGTCAACTTCGCCCAGACGAAAAAGAAAGAGAAACGAAAACTTTCTCGTCCAAGCACTTTCACCTTTCACCCATTCCCTCGCCATTTGATGCACAAAGGTTGACTTGCCATAGCCAGCATCGGCCGTTACGATAAATCGGCTGTAGTCAGTGGAAAACATGTCATCGAAACTTTTCAATTCGGTTTTGATTTGTAGATGCTTTTCATTGCTAATTATAATATTTTTATTGTAAAAAGCGTCCATGTGTAGATCACCTCGGACGCCAAATCTGTTCCAATAGATTTCGATCCTTTCCAAATCTTGAGCATAACGCAATTTCAAACTTTTGCATGCTGCCTTCAATCCTTCGTCAACTGAAAATAACTAACAACTGGAATAAAAAATTATTAAAGTACAGATGTAAAATTTATTTACTGATATTTAGTTCCATGTTGGAGAAATTTTTCGGCGGTTGCCAAATTAAATCCTCGCCGCCTAATTGATGCAACTTTGCATGAACTTTGTCGATTTCGATTAAATGGGACGCGTAAAAAATTTTTTGTAATTTCAAAAATACGTGATCGTTCTTTTGTTTTAGCAAGTCAAATATTTTCTGAAAGAATGAAAAAATTGAAATACTGTTGGTGCAGATTGTCAAAATTCCAAATAAGTTTAATGATACCACTATTTTTTCTGTTGACGTTGAACATATTTTAATCAACTCAACTTCGTCCACTGTCAAAACATTTTCGAATTGCAGTCGAGGATATAGCAAATTCGGTTCTATTTCAGCAAATTTCAATTTCAGTTCGTCTAGCAATTGACGTAATTCGCTTTTCATTTTGCATTAAGTATACTCGCTATGCTGCTTAAAAATGTCGAAAATGGACTAGAACTTCGAAGGTGTTAACGAACGTCGCGCTTATCTACTAAGTTAACTTTGTAAAATGTAAAAAAAGTAAGACGGCAAGGGAATATGCAATGCCACAACCGGGTTGATTTTCGTGATAAATTGAACATCATCAAGATTTGTTTACATTTTTTCAATTCTAACCAGCATTAAGGAATACGACTCAGCAATATGCTGCCTGTTTAGGCGCCTGTAACGAACAAACTTTCACTAGCTATATACAACCAGGCAATAGTTTAAAAACAAAACCAAAGGAGAGTCAACTGAAAAGCTATTTAAATCAAGAAGACACCGAAATAAACTTAAGTTACAACCAATTGCGAAACAGTGGTAAAACAAATCAAATGCCAATTACAACATGGTTGGTGGGTCTAAACTTATCAGTTTTTTCTGTACATGACCATGGCTAGCACAGTTGCTTGAGTGATCGCCGCAGTCGACAAAATTCCTGAGATGAGAGTCCTCACAGACTGCGCTTATTTTGCACACACCACCAAATTTGAATTGTTCATAACCATTAGTGCTGAAAATAAATTTCAATATCTAAATAAAAAGTTGGAATGTAAAGTAATGAATGAAATCTCATCCAAGAATTTAGACTGCAATTATCAAAATCTGTAAAGAAAATGATTGAACTTTACATTTTGTTGAATACGATTTTTAAAACACAGCTCTTGACTAGCATGTAAAAATGCCCCGCGTGCTAAAGTAGTGATATTTTACACTCTCGAACGCTGCAAGTCTTTAAAGGTGAAAAAGGATGGGACTAGAAGTTTCCATAGAAGAAAGAAAGGGACTAGTCAGTCCCATTCCTGTCATTATTTTAAAATAATATCAGGCTGTTGTGCTAAGAAGGAAAGTTGGATTTTGTTGTAGTGAAAATTTTGTTTTGCTGTTGAAAACGCTAATGTATAATATATGTTGATTACATTAGCATACCGTACTACCTCGATTAGAGGCACCCCTCGAACAGAGGCACCCTTTCGGAGTCTGTTGAAAGAATAGAAGCACCCCCTCGAATAGAGGCACCGGTGCTAAAAGTTGTAGTGTTGTATTTTTATTGTCTTGTAGCATCATTGTTAAATAAAGTAACATTGTTGTTGAAAAAAGTAAGTTGAAAATATAAAGGCACCCCCTCGAACAAAGGCACCCTCTCGATTAGACGCACCCTCATTGAATGGTTTGAAATAATAGAGGCACGGTGCCTCTAATCGAGGTAGTATGGTAACTTGCTTTTGTTATGTAGTCGTAACTGTTAAATTAAGATTGGAAAGCGAATGATACATTGCAGATTGCATAAAATGTTCTAGTTTGCAGTGCAAAAGGTGCCAATAAGAGAGGGGTTATTTTTATTTCAAATGGGTCCAACCTGTTGGTTACTTTCGAGGAGGTTATTTCTGTGGGGGTAGGGCGTTACTTATGAGAAAATACGGTAATCAAATCGAAATAAAATTTTAACGCCATAGGGGTGAGTCAAGTGTATCGTTCAACAGTTGAATAAATACTCCTTTACTTCTTGACAATTTTAAAGAAATCGTTGAGAGGGTAATATTCAAATAAATTCAAAATAAAAATAGAAGTAGCATCATGAATCACTGTTATCGTTTCTTGTGTATATTTTATGGTTTAAAACAAATCAAAAGACGAATTACTACAGGTTGTTCCTGAGCTAATTTATATATTTAATTTTCTCTTTTTTCCCTACATGACCACCAAAAACTTGCACAGTTGAAGCTATCAATGTTGCATGTATACGTCACAGTTGAACGGAAGAATTAAAGAATTGTTACGTTTGTTTGACTTATTTTTAAGATTTTTGTCTTACAAATCGTTCAAATTTAAAATTATTCACGAATTTATATTTTCTATGCAAACAGAAACAGTATCGCACATTCAGAATCGTTGCGAGCAAGTTCGCATAGTTTGACTTCATTTATCTTTTTAAATTTTTAACATGACCGCGGCAATCGCATTTGCTCGTGTGGCAACCGCAGTCGACCAAATCCCCAGGATGGTTGTCCCCGCAGTCGGCGCTTGTTTTGCATGCGGCCCCAAATTTGAACTGTTCACCTCCATTGGTTCTGAAAATAAATTGCAATGTTGGTTATTTTTTGGTTATTAAGTAAAATAATGAAATCGAATATGAAACCCAAGAATTTCGACAGCAATTATCGCAATCAAGGCGAAAATGGCATATTTTTTCATTTTAGGTCGTGAAATATGAGAACTAAATTTCAATCAGACAAAATTATTTCTTCGATAACCAAGATCTGAAACCTTGCTAAGCTGCTGAAGAAAAATTTGAAAGCCGCCTCGGAATGTTATACACGTTTATTCATTTCAGCAGTTGAATAAATATTTCATGTTATCCTGGACGAAGAAGGTAAAATTAAATATTGTTCTTGCTCTTCAATGATTTAGTTAGCGAAAGTGAAACACGCATTTTTCTAAAATGTTGATTCGCAAGCACATGTTTCGTCTGCTAATTTGATAAATGCCTATCGAAACTTGGATGCGGAACGCTTTTCGTGAAATTTCCTGTTTTCCTTTGCTCCAAAATTTGCATTGAAGTTTGGTTGTGACTGTTAGACGTGACTGTGGACTGGACATACATTATGGTTCCACACATAATAGGTACTTGCACTCTTCACCAATTGTATGAATGGAGGGTAGAAAGTGCATTCATCGTTAAGCAAGTGTTCCTCAATTACAATAGGGTGGGGCGAAACATCCATCGTTCGTTAATTAAGCAAATGAAACGTAAATTCTGAAACAATGCGGCTATAGGTGATCAGTGAGGCGGGAATATGTTCACAATATCCAGTAGGGTAACAGGATTTGGAATATGGGTGGATCTAAAAAATCTACTGTGCGGATTGCGTAAATACAGTAAGTTAAAGTTGAGTTGGCAGTTTCATATTTTTTGTCATCGGAAAAACAGTTGTTACGATTATGTGGGAGTTTTAAGAAAAAAAAACTATCGAATATCGATGTGATCAAACTGCAATTTCAATTTAAATTAATTCAACGCCACCAGCAGCCCGCAGGGCTGCGCCAAACTGAGTTTCGGGGCGCATAGCTTTTTGTAATTCCCGCTTCCGTTCGAACTAGCTCAAATAGGAAAATGTACTACCCGTATTGAAAACGATTCAAAGTTACCATGTTTGAATCGGCGATGCCGCCTGAAATACAAACAGAAAATCAAATTACATGGACGACTCAACAAAAAAAAATTTTTTTTGAAAATTCAATAAGCTATTACCCAAGCCTTCAAACATTTGAACAAATGTCCTTAAACAGCGACCCTGATTGAAATTGAGCTTGTAAGTAGTGGATGGCACCGACACCAAGACGCTCGTAATCTTTATCTCGCTTATGTTGAAGTGTTCAAAGTTGAACGTGCTTCTTTTATTCAATTTCAATTGCTGAAAAATCTTTCAACAAGACAGAAATATAATGAGGCGAGTCGTATATGTGATCAACAATATCGAGCCGACTGCCTGTAACATTAACAATTCTCTATATAACGGTGCAAGTGAATTGACGCATTGATTTTCAACAATATTACGGTATAAAAAACCAGCTGACAGGCAGTGTCGAATTTAATGAGTGCTTTATTCTAAAAAATCCGAGCATGTGTTGAAGATCAGGACTCATCTCCATAGCGTAAATTACTCTGATGTCAAAATCAACCATAACAAGTTGCATTTCTTTATCAAACGTCAGGTTGAGACCACTATCTAATCGAGGCGTATGTTTATCAGCATCAGTCAGCGTTATTCCAGATTGATGAGATACCAATGTTGTTGTTGTTATTGTTGGATTTTCTGTTGTTTCATTTGACAGTTTATTATCCCTACCCGTAACGCCAGCCGCAACCGCTATAGCGACAGCCAGCGTGGCAGCTCCTGATGTCGTAACAAGCTCAATCTTCTCTTCGCGGCTGGTGACAGCTTTAGAAATAAAGCTCGTCGCTTTCGACACTGCCGATGCTGCATCTCTACGGTTTCGTTCCACTCTTCGGCAATCTTCAATGAAGGATCGTCATTGATAAAGCGTTCCATACACTGTACTTCTTCGCCACGATGTTTGCTATTGCTGAAAACGCGCTTCGCTTGTAAACGATTCACAGTTCGATTGATATGTTTATCGCATTCAGCTGCGTTGATTTATCATAGAAACTAATGAGTCAACAGTCTCGTAATACCCCGGAGATATCGTTGTATTAATCCCATTCGTTGGTCGGCATGTACCATATTTGAATCACACTCGTGTCTTCATGATTGGTAACATTCTCTGCCAAGTGTGAGGGTAAAATTTTCCAAAGTCCAACCTCTCCCATTGGCCTTCAAGGCGTATTCGCTCCAGTAGCATCACGCGAAAGCAAGACGATTTATTCGCTGCGCCACTGTAATGCGATTGTTCAGCGATGTAATGAAAAATGCCTTTGGCATTTAGCGAACTCATTAATCCAACAACTATTAATTTATCTTCAGGGTATCGTTGTCGTCGTCGTTTTATTGCTACTAGCCGCGTTTATATTTAGTTTCGGATTCGGAAGCAAGTAGCCCATGCAAGCACTGAGAAGAGAAGATAAGTCCACATTGAAATTTGTTGTCGTCATGGTTTAGTGTTAAATAAACAATGCAAGTTATGAATACGATATACACTAGGATAACTGGAAGAAAACAATTTCGTTTCAAGGTAGGTAAGCACTTGTTGCCGAACAATCTCCACACGCTAAATCAAAGCAGCAAAGGCAACTTTTAACATTTTTAGCCAGTGAAAATAAGAGAACTAAACTTCAATTATCCGAACACCAAATTATTCTTCGACAATTGAATAAATATTCCAGTTATCGTCGATAATGCAGGGAAGGTTGAATGCTGTTGAATAGCTGTTCATTTTTCGCGTAGTCCGGGACAATAGTTGTTCAGTAACTATAGTTGGTCAAAGTCTATAGTCGCCGATTGGCTATGAATTTTTGCACGAACAACAGCGCGTTTTTTATGATCAAAATTAAAAAATAATTTAACCCAATTTTTGATTTATACTACAGGATTGTTGATCGCCTTGAGTTAGAACAAAAAAGTAAATCATTAAAAATATCAAAAAAGTCAATGGATACGCCAACCGACAAATGACGTCGAAATAAACGCCGGCTTTGTGATAACGCTCGGCGATTACTTTGCATTTATTCGATTCATCTTCGTCGGTCGATTTTCGATTGGCACGCTTTCGCTTGAAAAACAAACACGAATTTAGTTTTTCGACGAATTTACTTTCTAACTACAGTTATATCTTTTCCACAACTACGGCCGTAATAAAAGTACGGCAATCCTAAGGTCTTAGTTTACAAACCGTATTCAGATATTGATTTTATCATGCTGGGTGATAATTTTACCCGTTATCTACCTGAATCTAAAAGCATGCTCGAAAATCAATATCTGATTTGGATTGATCGATTTCAACATGAACTTTTCATTAGCGCCTTAGCTTACCAACGTTTTAGCCTTGCGAGCGAAGCCGATGACAAAAAGCGTTTGCAATAACGTGAAAAAAACAAAGGAAATCATGACTTCGAACCAAATGTCGATAGCCTGCAACAAAGAACTATAGACGAGCAAGTCGAGCTAAAACTAGCGCGAAAAGTGTCTACTTTTGTATAAGATACATTCGGCAAGTGTTCGCTGGTTCCCGCTTGCGATGTGGCTAGCGTCAGCAAAACTGTAATGGCTATGCCGATTCTTGGCTCGTTCAGCTCTTCGGGCAGCCACACTCCCACCCACGAAAACATGAGAGCCAGCGTCGTCGGCACGTACGTTTGCGATACGTGAAATCCGATGCTGCGGTTCATGAAAAACGCCGCTTCCAAGCAGGAAAAATTGCCTAAAGTGCTGTTAACTGTAATTGGCGAGTTGCTTTTTTTGTTTTTTACACCGCAGACCAGTAAGTCTCGCTCCTTCGCATAATTCGGCCGACGTTTTGTCAATGTACAGTTCCGGCAATGATATATCCCGATTGAAGTGAATAGCTTCATTCGCATTTTCGAACCAATGGAACGTGACAACATCGATCGGGTAAGCGACTACAAACCGATGGGGAAAATACATTTTTTTGTCATTGCTTTCTGCATATCGGGCGACTTACACGAACGAATGATGAGCTTGCAAATTTGATGGTCGTGAGGAAATTTGCACAGCACCAAATTACAAGACGGTTTGAGTTTAATCCTAAAATTCAGAAACTTTACGTTTCACGTAGAAATTAAGTTAATACAAAAAAAAATCCCAGAAAATTTTACGTTTCAAACTGAATTATTTCATGCGAGTAAAAAATCCAGAAAATTTATGTTTTAAATAGAAGTTAAGTCTTTCAAAAAAATGTGCTAGCAAATTTGCATTGAATCAGCGACTGAGCATATAGGAACACTCACCTTATTTCATACAAAACTTTTCCCGTCGGAAATATTTTCATGAGGAAGTTGAGGAATGTGACTTCCTGAAACGAAGCCTCTTTGGCATTAGCGAAATACGGATCCGGTCGCCAGATTTTCTCTCGGATTTCCTCCTCTTTCACCAGGATCGGCGAAGAAACGTTATGAACGAGACGAGCATCCCTCCAGGACATGATTAAGTAGAGGTCCATTTCGTAATCCTGAAAAACATTGTAGTATTCTTGTAATCCGATTGAAATCCAAGTAAGTAACATGAACTTGCCATGCTGTCAGTTTGAAAATTGGATAAGGATTCAACAGAAATTCCAAAATTCACATCGGTAGTTAAATCTATAGATAAAAAAACGCCTTAATACAAATATGCAAGCAAATCAAAGCTAATGGCACTTCGTTTGAATGCGGTTGGATGTGTATTTGAATCGTATTGCTGAGCTTGTAAAAATGGCAAGATGTAACTTCCGCCTTTAATCCTGAAAAGATTGAGATCAAAGGATATACAGAATTCTGGTGAAAGGATTTTGGATCCCGAATCCTATATTCTGGATGCCGGATGCCGAATATCGGATGCCGGATGCTGAATCACGTATCTCGGCTCTGGATCTCAGACCCATGGCTCCACTATCCCTGATCCCTAAGCTGTCGGATCCCAGATCCCGGATCTCAGATCCCAGGCTCCCAGAGTCCCGTTTCCCGGATGCTGGATCCCTGATCCAAGATTTTGTGAACTCACCCTCCTTCCGTTTCATTGTTCGCGTTTATGGTTTTCACTTCGGTGTCATTGGTCAACTTTTCAGTGAGTTCCGTAATATTTCCCAATTCTTTCAGCTTTTCAATGTTTATGCCAATATTTTCGCCGGTATTAACACCATATTGACTGGCGTTGAAAGTTTCCACGAGATCCTCGTCGCCCGTTGGCAAGGGGCCGCAAGCCCCGGGCAGGTAAATGTTAATAGATTCGTGAATGTCGAACAGATTCGGATTCAGATTCATTTTCGACGCTCCTTCGGCGGTCAACACGTGCAAGATGGGGTCCATGTTCGTCACATTCAGTTCCAAATCTTTTACTACAGTTTGGTTCGTCGAATTATCACGTAACTCATCTTTTAAATGTGGCCTGCTGTCATGACCACCTGTTTCTCGTTTTGGACGCGGTTTCCTAAAATTTGAGCTCGGCATGCGCTTTGAAAAACAAATTAATAGCATCTTCTTACACCGTAACTGCTTTCGAATTTGTTTTCACTTTGTGAGCCAACGAACTAGAACTATGGTTCGAGTCAGTGACCGTGATATTCAACAGATCCTCCAGATCTGTCGAATTCAGCGCCTGCTCATCATTCCTGAACGGTATGCAAATGACCGTCGTATTGAAATGGTAATCCCGAGCCTGGGTGGATTCGTTAATCCATAGTACCCTGGGATACATCCGGCAGACTTGGCCGAAATTTATTGCCAGTGTTTCGTAGTGCTGGTAATTGGATATATTCATACCGAATTTTTCAGCCACGGTGAAATTTTGGATATACAAAATCGGCTCGGGCTCCGATAAATCCACTACGGTATCGTTGTCGAAGGTTACCGTACTGTTGATCAAGCTGACGGTCAGGTTCGAGTCGGACTCGTTGTGATGAATAAGTTCCACGTTTTTCTTGTAGGATTTTGCCCAATAAGCCTTATACGGTGCGCACATAGTGGTCAGATTTAATCCGGCATCTTCGGCTTTATAGGTGGCATTGAACCAAAAAGTGGTCGATTCATTGAACAATTTTCTAAAGTTCTCTGTCGTCTTGTTACCAGGTAAATCATGGACTGTGCCGTAGATGTTATCCAAGCAATAAAATACAATGAATAAAGCAAAAAACCATTTCATTGTGACAAATGTGTGCATATTTTTAAAATGGCACCGAATTTATGCACACCTAAGAAAGTTTCTTCAAATGGACGCGATCAACACTTGTCAATACACCGATAGACTACAAAAATTTTTAAATGCAGACCAGTTTTCAATTTTACAAAACTTTCACTGCCTACGAAAGATGCGCTATTGTCTAGTTTTCGCAATAAGGAATGCATAAAAAAGAAAACTGCATACAGTGATGTACAGACCCTGACATTTTTTCAAACTTCGACTGCCACCTAAATTCGATTGACATCAGTCAATTACATAATCATTAAGGAAGTGCAACAGTACCTGTGCATGGTCCAGAGCTTGCCTCATTATTTAGCAAGCAAATTTCTTACGGAAAAAATTTAACGTTTCTATAGATAGATTAATAATATTAATACGGCTAAGCCTTAGCATTAATTTTAACCTGAGCCAACGCCTAAACCTTGGCCTAAATCTAAACCTACTCCTAATCCTAATCCTAAGCCTAAGCCTAAGATTAAGCCTGAGCCTGAGCCTGAGCATGAGCCTGAGCCAGCGCTTAAGTCCAAGCTTAAGCCGAAGAGTAAGTTTAAGCTCAAGCCTAAGTCCAAGCTTAAGTCTAAACCGCGGCCTAAGACTAAGCCCTTGCCGAAGCCTAAACTCTAGCTGAAGCCGAATAAGCATAAGCCTAAGCGTAATGATAAATCTAAGCTTAAATGCAAAAACAAAATTAAAAACATCTTTTATTATTATTAATGAACTGGAATGCAACTGTCCTGATTACCAGGTATCAGTACAAAACAGTAAGACATAACAAAACACATGTAGGCAATAGGATACAAATATCTGCATAGTAAATCCAAAAATACTCTTGCCCTGTGATAAAGTGTCGCGTATGATTTCATTCTTTTAACGTTTTCCTTTATTGCGTCAATCTTTTTACTTTTGGCAAATAAAACGCCTCCCAGTGAACTCTTCACTGCTAATTTATTTGCTTTTGTGTGCTGAAAATGGAAATAATGCTCAAATTCGACTAATATTCGGATTTGAAAGATTTACCCAATCGTCGTGTTTTTGATCCAATATTAGAACTATAATCGATTCGATCATGGTTACAAATACGAATCCGAATACGAATAGGTACCATACATCCAAAGCCTAGAAAATGGAAATTCCCACATTTCTGATGTTACAAGCAAAAAATAGGACTTGACCTTCAAGTAAGACACTTTTGGCAAATTCTCTGTTGTGGCAGCTGAATCGGCTGCCAAGGTCAAGAGGACAGTTAGCGGCACGCCGATCCTAGCTTCCATGAGATCCGACGGTATCCATACAGTAACCCATGAAAACATGAGAGCCAAGGTCGTCGGTACGTAGACTTGCGCCAGGTAGAATCCGAAATCGCGTTTCAATGTAAATGTAAGTTTCAGACATGAGAAATTGCCTGTAAAATAGTTAGACAGTGCACTTTTGTTGCTGGTTGAACGATATTTCTGGAGGTTATCCTGTTTCACAGCTTTTCTTACCAGTGACTCTCGATCCGTCGCATTCAGAGGTGCTTTGCCCTGAAATGTACAACTCAGGCAAAGATATGGCTGAATTTTGGCTGACAGCATCTTGTTCATTTGTGAACCATAAAAATTTTACAACATCCACTGGATAAGCGACTAAAAAAGCAATTTATTTGCATTAATACCATGAAAAACCTTGGTATGGCTGCTGAACTTACACGACTTAATAAATAAATTACAAGTTTGGACGTCGTGTGGAAATTTGCATAAAATTAAATTGCATGAGGGTTTTAGTTTGATCCTGAATCATGAAGAATTAACGGATTAACGGGTTAAATAAGATAAATTACAGATAAATGCCTCAGTTCGGATAACACTTCGCCATTTTTGAAAACTTTCGTGATGAAATTTAGAAATGTCATTTCGTGAAAACTGGCTTCTTTTGAATTCGAAAAATATGGATCTGGTCTCCAGATTTTCTTCAATACATCTTTGCTGTGACATACAATCGGCTGGCTCAAATCATGTATGAGCCGAGGATCTCGCCAAGCCATTCGCAAATAAATATCCAATTCATAATCCTTCAAAACAAATCACTTGATCAAATTAAACTAAGATTCAAATTGACTTAATTTATTCACCATAGTGCTGGATTCGAAATTTGACATAGACTCGATGTATATTCCAATCCGGACCTGGACCGTTTGATCTATAGAGATTATATAACCAAAAATAAATTCAAAAATCAGCAGGAGCTAGCAGGAGTTACTTTCGAATACCGCTGGGGTTGTAAAAGCATCGTAATTTTGTTCCGAGAGTATCGGTAAAATATAACTGTCACCAAATGCTCTAAAAAATAAAAAATGTCAGGCTAAGTTCAAACTAACATGTCCTCAAAAAATTCTAGATAATGGAACACAGTGCGGCAACTGAGAGCACAAAAGTTCAGAGAGCATGATCCAACAGCGAAGAACCAGGAGCAACAGAGCCTCAGGAGAGTGCACGTGCGGCATGAGCAGAAATGATAAGATTCGGAACTTGAGAAGCAAGTGAGTGCACGAACGAAGAGTCATGACTAGTTAGCGATCATAGAGAAGCGAACGTACGAGTTTTGGGGAGACAGAAAGACAGTGGGGTGCAAAACTCTCCTAGCTTTTGACCGTCATAGAAGGTGTGGCTACTACTAAATCGCTGGCTCTATTTATCCTTGTTGTTGATTGCTTTCTCTATAATTCAGAACTAGGTACGTGGAAACGTGTAAGACGAGCATCTTGCTCAAAGTTTTCAGGCCGCTGTGTGACAAGCGAGCGACATACCACTAGGTCATGCTCGCCCATAGAAAACAATGCATTACATAATAATGTAATAAGATGTAATTTGAGATTTTTTGGATATGCACCTTTGATTTGAATCATTGATTGATGTTAAAATGTTTTCGACAGCCGTATCGTTGTTCAGCGTCTCTTCCAAGTCGGTTAAATTCGCCTTCAATATGTCGACGTTCAAGCCGATGTTTTGCGTAATATTCAAACCAAATTGTTCACTGGCATTGAACGCTTGGACGCTTTTCTTTTTCTGTACGCAAGCTGTTGGCAAGTAAACGCCCACAGCTTGGTGATCGTCCAACAGATCGGGATTCAGATTGAGCTTCAACAGTCCTTCACGATTGCTAACGAATAAGATTGGACTGTGTTCGGACACGTTATTCTCCAAATGCTTTGAAGTATCGTTCGTGTCGATTTGCTTGAGTACTTGTTTAATTTCCTGGTCTTTTCTGCGCAAAAACCCCAAATAATCAACTATTGTCGGTGAAGTAAGTTTTCAAAATTTACTTGGATTTCTCTGAAAGCATGCTATTTTGAGCCAGGCTCGTGTTAGAGACTGGCATTTCAACGATTTCCTGCAGTACTGTCGCATTAATTTTCGATTCATCAGAGTTACCGTATCCCTGGCATATCACCGACGTATTTAAACCGTAATCCTTTACAGTACTCGAATCGTTAATCCACAAAATCCTTGGTGTTAATTTGCATATCCTATTCAAATTTAATTCTACGCTCTCATATGAATCCAGCAGAGTTTCATTGAGTCCGAAGTTTTTAGCCGTCTGAACATCCTCGATGCTCAAAATGTTACTGGAATTTGATAAAAAATGGCATAATTTAGTTACATTTAATCCGATATCCTGGGCTATGTATGTCGCATTTATCCAGAAAATATTGCTTGAGCTAGTATCTACAGTTGGAATTTGTAAATTAGAATTGGTGTGGTTCGTTCCAGCACAATCCACTAATAATATAGTTAAAAAAATGAAACAAAATAATAATTTTAAAATTCGATAGACGTTCATCTTTCATTTGGAAAAAACGTTCACACTGTCTTCGTTTTTAAGGCCAGTGAAAGTATTCGTTTGAAACCAGTTTTTAGTTTTAAATTTCGGTTTGCCAGTCAAGTTTGGGTGTTCACCAAAATTAAAGTTAGCATTCTTAAAGATAAATTTGGCAAACTCTATTCAATGACGACGATATTTTTTGACAAATTTATTGACGGCGATAAAAATATTAAATATATTAAAAATAATTTTTTCAAACTTGTGTTTTTTTATATTTCAAAAATTTGTCAAATAACCTTGTGCATTTTTGTTCATTCTTTTGTCATCGAAACAGTTATTTTTGAAGATTTTTTTGAATTGATTATAAATACAAGTAGAATTTTACAAACTTGTAATTTTTATATTTCAAACAATTGCTAATAAGCATGCACAATACTAATATACATTAGATCTGCTTTTTTTAGTCAATTTCTATTTCTAATTGTTACAATTTTTTAGATATTTGAAGTCTACAGCGTTTTAATTTCTTTTTAACGTAAAAATTACGAGTTTAGTTATCTAATGCTTTATGTAAGGCTTTTTTTACCATTTGTGCAACCGGCAACCGAATTTACAAACTTGTAATTTTATGTTTCAAACATTTGAACATTTGAACAATTTGAATTAGAAACAATTTTTTTACTGAAGAGGTAGACGTTCAATAAATGCAAAAGACATCGTTAAATATTTTTGAACATTCCTTCTGATTTTAATTCAACCTAAAAATGACCACATTTTATATCATACGCGTTCATTACGTTAATTTGTTTTACCACTTGTGCAACCGGCTGCTTGCACTTGGGAGCACATTTTGCAAGTTTTCGGGCACGATTCTTTCATCTGTGCTGCAAACTTCGTGCAATATTGAATCAAGGCCTTGGCGGCACAGTCGGTACTTTTTGAATCTTGGCATAGACATCCTGAAAAACTATAGTTCTATTGATAAATCAAAAAAACATACTCATAAAACTAACTCATAGCTAACCATCGCAATTTTTGCATGTTTTTGAACATTTGGGCAGATAAGTTCCTGGTTTATCGTCGCACAGTTTTTGCGTGCAAGCTGAATCTTGATCTTTGCAGCTGCTGGCAGTGGTCAATGGTAGAGTTGCAGATGTTGCATTTGACTTCGCCGTAATGGTGGCTGTCGATTTCACAGTTGTAGCTGTCAGTGAACTATTTGTCGATGAAGAAATCGCGCTCTGAATAGTTGCAGTTGCATTACCGCCTAGAAAAGTGTTACGCAAACTAAAAATTGGTGCTGGTCAGTCCATTATGCGTGCAAGTACAGCAAAGACCATTCGAATATGACTTGTTTTTGGATCCGCACTCGGATCCCCTCTGCTCGCCAAATGTGTATGGCTGAGAGGTGTTTAGTGTTGTGTCGAACCAGCAATAGGTAAGATAGCCAGTGATTGGAAAGCCAAACCACTTGTGGCATTTCTGCACAGCACATCCAACTTTAGTACTGTTTTCTTGAAAGATCTTTAAAAAACAAAGAATCTGACATAGACAATGCTTCTTGTTGCTTGAAATCATCCAGCAGTACCATTTTATAGTTGGATAAACATACGCTCAGACCCAAATCTTTACTAGCTGTGCAATTATCCCTGGAAATATCATACGTTGTGTCATTAGCCCACGACTTTACGAGTGCGGACAAAGTTTGTCTGGTCGGATCAATAGACTTTGCAGAATATCCATAGTTTTTCCATGATCCCACGACACATTGGTTGACCAGCTGCTGAGCTCTCAACGCCAAACCTACATCCCACTCGTGCAAGCAATTCATTTTCGTTGGATTTGGCATTGCAGTTCCTCGGAGGTAGTTCAAATCTTTCATGAAACTATCAATTTCCGTTTGGTTAAACGAGCCTTAATGAAACAAGACAGTGGATATGAATCTGTAATACTCTGAAATCGGATGTAAGTCAAAACGAAGCTGGTGACGTCATACATGATGGTTTAGCCGGGGAGCCAGAATCGTTGAACATGCACACGGTCATGTACCCTCCACTTCTAATGTTAGGCTGTTTACCGCAGTTAGCTATTGCGCAGCCAATCGTATCGAATGTTCCATTTGCCAACTAATATACAAGTTACAACTAATATACACTATAGTCACTGGACAACTATAGCCATTGAACAATTACAGTCATTGGACAACTGTAGTGCTAAGTGACTGATTGAACAACTGCAGTCACTGTGGCTACATTTCGAGGACAAGTATAGTCATAATAGTCACTTCATCTATAGTCAACTGGACAACTGTGGTCATTGAACAATTGTAGCCAATTGGCAACCGTAGTCAGTGAACAACTGATCCTACTTGAACCACAATGGTCACTTGAAAACTATTGTCACTGGACTACTCCTTTTCTGATTTACCGTTCGAAAATTAGGGCATGTCTTAAATTCCTTATGACAACGGACGCCATTGGACTCAAATTTATCTAACACCCATTGGCGCACCATATCCGTCAGCACAGGAAACACAGTGGCTGTAAAATTCCTGCTTTCATTGTCCACTTGAAGTTCGGTTAGATTGCAAGTCGATGCTTTCGTTTGAGCTCGCTTAGCAAGATTATCATCCCAAGTCTGTTTGAAACAGAAAATTTGAAGGCTTGGAGTTGTTAGCAAGATTCTTACCAAGCAAGGCTGCTTTTTTGGCTGCACTACAAGTCGGAGGTGATGTTCTGTTAGCAATTCGACGAAGTCGCTGATGTTGGATTGTGGAAAGTCAACTGGTGAACCTTGACCTGAATAATTGGATTTTTGTGAAATCCCTCCAATGGTTTCGCAGTTACTTACTGAAAACATTCGAAGGAACAAGATAAGAGCCTGAAAGGAAAACGAAAGCTTGCAAAGCGTTCACGAGTCAATAACTGAAACTAAAACTCGATACAAAAAGGTTTTTCAACGACTCCAGAGTCCTGGAACATGCACACTGTCATGTATCCGACCGATGAAGTATTTGCTTGTTTGTCGCATTTTGCGACAGAGCAACCAAAACTGTCGAATGTTCCATTTATCAACTGCAATACAAAAAAGATGCTGCGCCTTGCTATCGTACTGTCTCTACCACTGTATAAGACAGTAGCTATAGTTGACATACGACTATAGTTGCACGTCTGTAGTCCAGTATAGTTGCACAGTTTCTTGAACATGGTTCTACTGTATAGTTGCTACTGCTGGTGGACTCAGCACTAGCACGTCCGCAACTATAGTCTGAACAACGATATTTCTTACGGTTTTATAATTTGCACTAATTTGCCATTTGCTTGATGATGGAGCACCTTTGAATTTGCCTTTGAACCATTCGGATACCATATCCGAGAACAGCGGATAAACTCCTGCTGAGAAATTCCTAGCTTCGTTATCAGCTTGAAGAGCTGATTGATTGCAAGCCAATGCTTTTGGCTGAGCTAGTGCTGCAAGATTTGGATCCCACGCCTACAATATAAAGTTTCCTCGAACTGTACAGCAGACTGTAGAACTCTAGTTACCAAGCATGGGCGAATTTTATTGTTGAAGATTTTTGAACGAAACTCTGCTATTGTTTCAGCAAGCGTGTCAATGTCCGACTGGGATATATTAACCTGTTGAGTACTATCTGCTAAAAAAACGACTGTAATTTTTTTGACTTGTTACCTATTTTCAAACTGTTCTATGTTAGTTCACTTGCCAGTGTTCAAATTTGAAACAAAATGCAAGATAAATGAAAAACTAAATATCGGTAAAAATTGCATCGTTCAAAGGACACGTAAAACAACAATTACTTCACGAAAAGTGATCCTGTCTATAGTGGCGTAAACGTGTTTGCAAATTTCATGCAATAAATCTCAGCGGCTATGATGAAACATGATACAACGAAGGTTAACTACTATTTGTTACTTTTGCACGTACAATTGAATGATTTGCAACAGTTCAAGGATTGAAGTCGTCATTCATTTTAACCTGAAATTTTTCAAGTTTTGTACTTTCTTTAAATTTATTTCACAATTTGCTGAATAAGTGTATTGTAGGATGAATATATTTTTTATGAGACAACTAATTGTAGTTCACCTATACCCAATTCCAATTAACTTCACGTCTAACTGATGAATGATGAATGAGGATCGCAAACTATTGTCCAGCGTTACATAGACGGAAGAATATAGACACTGGCGTTATATGTAAACCATTGATTCATGATTAACTATAGTCCAGTGATTTTATGATGAGCTATAGTCCATAATGAATGCACACTATAGTCATGAGATATTTTTTTATTCAATCCAGAGTTCTAGGGGAACAGCTCGAAGCCTGTCAAGCTATCAAGGAACGGAGAGGACAACTACAGGACTACCCAGAATTTACAAACTTGTAATTTTATGTTTCAAACATTTCAATTTGAATTAGAAACAATTTTTTTACTGAAGAGGTAGACGTTCAATAAATGCAAAAGACATCGTTAAATATTTTTGAACATTCCTTCTGATTTTAATTCAACCTAAAAATGACCACATTTTATATCACGCGCTTTCATTACGTTAATTTGTTTTACCACTTGTGCAACTGGCTGCTTGCACTTGGGAGCACATTTTGCAAGTTTTCGGGCACGATTCTTTCATCTGTGCTGCAAACTTTGTGCAATACTGAATCAACGCCTTCGCGGCGCAGTCGGTACTTTTCGAATCTTGACATAGACATCCTTAAAATGGTCATCGTGAACATTTGTTATCAAAACTATCAAAATACCAAATACCATCGCAATTTTTGCATGTTTTAGCACATTTCGGTAAATAAGTGCCCGGTTTATCGTCGCAAAGTTTTTGCGTGCAAGTCGGATCTTGGTCGCGACAAGCGCTGACGGTGGTCGTTGGCGTAGTTGGTCTCGATGAAGTTGCTGAAGTAGTGACTTGTGAACTTGCGGCTGTCGAAGTAGTTTTCACAGAAGACATTGTTGTAGACATTGTTGTTGTTGTTTCATTTCCACCTGATAGTTCAATAAATTAAGAAATTTTCGCTCCTTCGCTTCGAAGGGAAACCTTACAGCAGAGACCGTTCGAACACGCTTTCTTCATGGATGCACAATCAGAACATCGCTGATCACCGTATGTGTAAGGACGAGAAGTCATCAACTGAGTGTTGAAATAGCAAACGACGTAATAGCCACCGTACTTAATCACTCTACCATTATTAGGATATACGAACTGGTTGCAATAAGTAGTGGAGCAACCAACTTTCGTCGTATTTTCATTGTAAATCTAGAAACAGCCGATCGATGCATTCGTACGAATATTTGTATGACCGAATACTGAATTACGTACCATTTTGTAATTTGAAAAACACTTGCTCGTGTTACCGGAATCAGCGACTATGCAATCATCTTTGCTTATGTCGTAACCTTCCGCGGCCCATTTCCCTACTATAGACGACAATGATAGTCTGCTCGTATCGTTGTATGTGGATACGTTTCGATGCATCGTCGTCCAGTTCGATACAGCGCAGTAGTTCACAAAATATTGAGCCTTCGACACTAAGCTAGGATCCCACTCCTAAACTTGTTTTTACAGTTGGAAATGTCTCACTCTTGCAGGGTTAAGATAAACTTTTACCAAACAGTTCATTTTTGTAGGCTTCGGCAGAACGCTACTTCGAACGCTGTTCAACGTATCGATGAAGTCGTTAATTTCTGTTTGATTGAAATGACCTGAATGAAAATATGGCATGCAGGTTTGAAGTAGCAATTTGCATACGACGTCACTGTCTACTTACAGGATGGTTTCCTGGGGGCTCCAGATACGTTGAACAAGCACACAGTGGAATAGAAAGGGAATTTGAAGTCCGCCGCTTTCGGGCATAAAGCGGCACCGCAAGCGAAAACGTCGTAACTTCCATTTGCTATCTAGAAACCTTAATTGTCCTCGCATGCAACACGACCACGAGCATTCTTACCGTTCTGTAGTCCGGGCATGGTTTAGTGCAAAAAATGCTCCCATAGGGGTTGCTTCGAAGCCAACGGTACATCATATTCGTAAAAGTGGGATACGGACCTTCCGCAGTATAAACTACAGTTTGGTAGGGTGGGTGATACGGATACTGCCCTTGGGACACGCTCCTACACTCGTTTTCTGGTTGCGCCGATGTTAAGTCGCATGCCAGCGCTT
>JAQGBA010000722.1:0-25490 GCA_034698125.1 Prionchulus punctatus
ATCTTAACTAGGCATTATTTAATTATAAAGAGTCTCTTATATATATGTTACAGGTAATGTCAGAAATTGGGCAATGTCGACATTGCCAAATGCTTGTGTAAAGTTGAAGTAAACATTTATTATCGACTTTGTCAAGACATAAAGTAGCTTTAGGCTTAAGCTTAGGCTTAGGCTTAGGCTAGGCTTAGGTTTGGTCTTAAGATTATTCTTAGACTTAGGCTTATGTCTTAGGCTTAAACTTAGACTTAGGCTTAGGCTTAGGCTTAGGCTTAGGCTTAGGCTTAGGCTTAAGCTTAGGCCTGGGCTTAAAAACATTTACTTCCGACTTTACCCAAGTGTTCGAGTAATGCCGATATTGCCTGTAACATATACATATCTATTAATATTCGTGCACGAAAAGGTCGCCAACCGTCACAATAACTGTGTAGTAGTCATGGTTATGGTTAAAATTCCAAAAATCAAAATTTTTAAAAAACATGGGTTTCGTAAAATCGTTCCTGCTCATTTACTAAGAGATACAAAGAGTTTCTTTACATGGTTCGAAAGAAGATACAATACCCTACAATTATTATTCTATCAATATTTTACATAGCTTCCGTCCTAAACAGATAACGAAGTTCAAAGTGCTTGCTCATAATTTTCAGTGTACAAACACAGTCATTCAGACAAACTAAAAATCAGTAACATTTTTTTATTTTTTGTATCTTAAATCTTTTGTGCATCTTTTGTGTCTTAAAGTCTTTCAGGGAATCGGGGCTTATAATTTTGCCCATTTAGCGGCTAACACACGTAAAACCTCTGATGCCGTTTCAATTTTTTCAAATGAGAATTTTTAACTGGGACACTTCCATTTATAATATTGTAAGCACAATCGCTACAACATTAAATCACCAGTTGCATTTCACAAAACATTTTGACGCTGGCCTTTTTTCATTTTCTTTAAAAATTTCAAATCAGTGGGAAGTTTAATCAGCCGTTATCGCCTATTTTGGTTGGGGAATGCGTAACGATAGCAAAGGCAATGGCCATACCAACCAGAAGGTTCGATGGACAGAGGCCGCCCTGAAACAACTTGGGTGAATTGTATCAAAACGATTTAGACAAAATCATAATCTCCGGAATCTACCAATTTCGAGGATCGTTGACAACCGAGAATTGTGGTATAGAATTTTACAATGTATTGATTAATATTAATCTTTGATTTTGTTAAACCGTGTAATATTAATCTTGTAATAGCTGAGCTTATTCACTTCATTGTACACAACACTTATTTTTGAATGTTACATGTGATAAACTTAACTTAATTTAAACTTAAAAATTTCAACGTTCTTATATGTCGTCTGAGTCGGTATTGTTTCCATATGTACACACCTTAAGAAATTTTAGAATTTTTTGGTTCTTGATAGCCTCCCCCCACTCAGTTAAGCTAAGCTAAGCTAAGCCTAAGCTAAGCTAAGCCTAAGCTAAGCTAAGCTAAGCCTAAGCTAAGCTAAGCTAAGCCTAAGCTAAGCTAAGCTAAGCTAAGCCTAAGCTAAGCTAAGCTAAGCCTAAGCTAAGCTAAGCTAAGCCAAGCCAAAGCTAAAGCTAAGCTAAGCTAAGCCTAAGCTAAGCTAAGGTTAAGCCTAAGCCTAAGCCTAAGCCTAAGCCTAAGTATATGGTTAGTTAGAAGCGAAGTCCTACAAGTCTGTGTTTTCATACAGCAGTCAGAAGTAACTAAGTATATGGTTAGGCTTAGGCTTAGGCTTAGGCTTAGCTTAGGCTTAGCTTAGGCTTAGCTTAGGCTTAGCTTAGCTTAGGCTTAGCTTAGCTTAGCTTAACTGAGTGGGGGGAGGCTATCATGTAAGAACCAAAAAAATCTAAAATTTCTTAAGGTGTGTACATACGGAAACAATACCTGTCAAAGGTATACTTTTCGCGTTGGCATTGAATAAACCATCCATTGTTACAGAACTATTACTGAATCGGTAGAGAATAAGAGTTCTGTATCTTACCAGGATTACTTTCTATCAGCTAATTTCTTTTAGTTTAATGAGGTAGGGAGCTTACATGCGATTTAGCTTTTGGCTGCATGGAGAGCTAGGCTATAGCAATCGAAAAGAAATTCCCGCTGCATTGTTTCAAGTATTCAAAACGTGAGTGACAATTAAATGGTTATGAATAATTATCTGTCTGATTTTATTTTTATTGTTAAAAGCATTCTACGTTATTTCAAGGAATTTCCTGAAGAAAATCTGGATTACACCGACTTTTGCAGTGCTTCTGAAGATGCAACAAGTGAAGAAGATGAATAACATAACTTATTATTTCATCGTATTCAATGTTAACTATAAAACATTAAAATTTTATTCGCTTTCTTCGCATCGCCTTTTTTTCAAATTATCTAGTAAAGTTTCAGGTTTTACACGTGGCACTGCTGAAACTAAACTTGGTGCCATGATTATATGTTTGTCGCGCAATCGATATTTTCCTTCAGCAACTTTTTCGCGATGCTTTTCGAACAGTTTATCCAAAATATTTTTTCTCCAGTTGAATGTTTGCTGTTCACATATGACTTTCATAGTCCATTCACCAGTTGCTAGAGGTACAACTGTACGTTTCATGTTTCGCCACTTTGCTTCAATGCTATCGGCCGACTAATGTTTTCATTGAAATGCAGGACAGCCATATGTATTCGTGAATTGTAACCTTCATGCAAAACCTTCACCTGAAAACGCTAATTTCGTTTTAATTTTTCTTTTCAATTTTTCGAGATTTTCAGCGCCGCACAAGAAAATCTTTATACCAATGATATAAAATGTATTGAACCTGCGGATCAGGTCTCCTTCTTTATGTCTGCTGTTCCTACTGTGATCGTCCCCCTTGCGTTGAGACTAATTGTAACAATGGCGAACGCTTGAACGCTGAACGAGTATTTTTTCAAAACAAATACAGTCCTTTCATGACAAAGGGTTAATAAAATTGAAATTATATTTATTTTTCACTGACAGAAAACTTGACCCTAAGAGCAACTTGATCTTTAATGTGGTAAGATTTTATATATTTTAATATGTAACACAAAATACTCTCCCAACAGAACAGACTCGTTTTACTTGCTACGTGCTCAACAGTTGCAACAAACCACTAAAGTCGACTAACCAACACATAATTTGCTTTTTGATCACTTTTTCGCTTGCTACCTAACTATTACTCAAAATTAATCGGCGCTCAAAATCAATTATAACGAAACCAAGTATCGATCGTGTAACTAACAAACAGTACGACGGTACATGTTTACTGGACAGGAAATGCCATCATCCGTAACGATATCACGGGAATGCAATTTTCGTCAGTTGATCATTTTAGCATGTAAACAAACTGGCTCGTGCAAGTTGCGCATCTTTCGCGATTTTGTTTGAAAACTTAGCAACTTTCCCCGGTTTTTGTTTGAAAACCTGGTGGCCATTGAAACATATGAAATTTTGCTGAAAAAGCAGCTACTGGCGACAGCTTTTGCGCTTTCCATTGAACGCAACTATCAACCGTAACTTTTGCTATTTTGCTTGTAAGCACGCTGGATAAACGCTTTTTTTGTACAAATGAAAATGTACTACTAGAACGATTTCCTGTTACTTAAATGTAATTAAAAGAGGGAATATTTTATTAATAAATGAAACAAAACTAAACAACCAGGATCCAAATTGAGTTGCTAACGTTGGGCGCCTTGCTCGATGTACGAGATGGCTGTTCCAACGGCTACATTACAAGCAAGAGCGAAACATCACAACAAACGTTCAGTTAGTGATTGAAATGTTATATCACGATGATTCAATACAAGCAAAGATCATGAGATGATGAGTCGTAGGAAGTTGTATAAAAAATAATGGAATGAAATCATCAGTTGCATCAGCCTCCGTCACACTTCTGCTGCACCGCCTACAGTAAAGTTACATAATTAGTACGACTACATTTTGCATTTTTACATCGTTAGAATATGTATCCTTCCATAAAAACGAACTTTATAACAGTTACTTCTGACTGCTGTATGAAAACACAGACTTGTAGGACTTCGCTTCTAACTTACCGCAACGTGACATTTGTTTGGAAAGTTTTGTATGGAAAATTTGATCACTTTTATTCTTCATTTAAACGATGAACAAAAACGACATTGAAAAAAATGACGGGATGACAAAAAAAATTGACAAAAAGGGATATACAGATTGCTTAGTTTCACTAAGCACACTTTAGAATTTCAGCATGGAAAGTCAGCTAAAGAGAATCCTACAGAACGTTTCCAAATTTATACGAATAAGACTAGACTATGTAACACATCGGGCAGTACATATTCACGTTGCTGACAGATATGTGTCCAAAATCTATGCGGAAATCACAATCAGCACAAAAAAATATAATGTAGAAATCGATTATAACAACGATTCGCTACAAATAAAATAACTGGACAAAAAAAAGAATTTAAAAGTACAGCTAAATAATAAATTTCGTTAAAATTTCATGTTGCTATAAATTTTCCGAAATACATGCACGATTTTTCAAGTAATACGTGAAAACAAATCGCAGAAGAAAATTGCAACTTCATCATTCACTGCACAATGATACCCGTTGAAAAAAAAGTAAGGGACTGTCTCCAAAAATTCAACTTTTAAATGCATTGCGTCATTTTCCTCGAATTTTTCAAAATATACAGCTGTTTTAATTAGAGACTTTCAAACCAATTCGGCTTGAATACGTCGTCTTGGCTTTCCATAGTTTGATCTAAGTCACGCCAATCGTCGGCAATTGTCGACAGAAAGTGAAATGGATGTTCGTTAAACGTCTGCGCCATTTCATTAAAATTAAATGTACTATCTTCTTTACAATTTTGCTGGTGACCGACCTGAAAGTGAAACAACGCTGAAATTTTGCAATTTATCAATTCGATAAATCGACCGTAAAAGTAGATATTGTTTACGGAGGAGTCATATCCAACCGCCGCATCGTCGGTTTGCGTGCTCATTTCTTCGCTGGTCGTATTTTTAACAATCACCGGCGAAGCAATAGTAACAAATTCGACAGTTCCGTCATTTTGTCGGACTTTTATTTTTTGATGATCATTGTCCATCGCTTTCGCTTCCAACAGCGTAGCCAGGGCGAAACTTTCAATTGACGGTACATTCGAAAAATCTTTGGCTGTCGTCGACGGTAGCACAATGGCGGCGGGACGCCGCTTTTTTATACTGGACAAATAATAAGCCGGCTCCGAGCCGCTGCGACACCGAAACGAGGCCAGCTCGAATTCATTAACCTCCTCTTGATCCTCACCGTCGTCCAAAGACGTGTGAGACACCCATTGAGCCGACTCGCTAAGCGGCGTCACAGCAGTTTTATCCATAATATCAGCGTCGGGTAAGTTGAGAGGGAGTGAATCCGTTTCGATCGTCCACCAACTCGGTCGCCCCATTCGCGCGACTTTTAGGAAACGAGGATTTATGGACAACGTATGACGAACGGCGTTCTACATTCAAATGAGATTATACACGATACAGAGTTTGTAAAAATTGCTTGATAGCAGCACCCTCAACAAGCAAAATGCTTGCTCTCTATCTTTCTATCCCAGCAAATTACCTGCCTGTCATTGTTCATTATTTTATTAATGCTTTTTCCCTTAAAATTTCAAAAATTAGCACATTTTTTCGCATCCATAAGGGATGCTGTAGTAAAAAAAAAAAGCTGTTGCCGGCGATAATGATTTTTTGCTGAATCGTAAAAAAAACCATTACAGCTTTGGTAATAGTAACAGCGCGAAATTTCATTGGTACCCTTGGCCGAGTTAGATGTTTTGGAGTGAGATTCAGAGTGCGTCAGCGAATCGGTAACAGTATCACAGAAAATAACTTACAAATTTGCAGTGGGAAAACTTGGCAAATTTGCAGAGAAAAAAACATCGCAAATCTGCAATAATAAAAAATCAGCGTTGAATTCGAGGACCAGTTCTAGCGGCGATAAATCTGGATCATTATTTCCCAAATAATGATAAAAATGTGAAATCGAAAAAGTGACCTGTCTAGTTGATAATCGAGCAATTTATTGCACTTCACCCTAAAATTACCTTCCATCCTTTCGAACTATGCAAATATCGCTGAGTTTGCAAACTATCCACGTTGGTGGACATCCAGTCGTAAATTTCCGCGAGCGACAATCGCGAATCCGAACTGCTCATTATGGCTTTCGTTATCAAATCCGCGTACGACGCAGATCCAGACTTGTGTCGAACTCGCGGCGTAGCCGTACCGCAATTGCCGGAAGTTGTGGATTTCTTTCGCGGCTTTCGCTTTTTCGTCGGTTCCGTCAACTCCTGGCTATCATCCTCGTTCTTCGGATCCCAGGATTCCGTGTCCATCTCGTCGCGAATTTAAAACAAAAATTTCTCACAAAATACAAGCCTCGAGAATTTTCCGACTACTTCTTGGCAGCGACAATGGAGGCCAACGTAACAGAGGCCGGGCTCGACTATTGAACGAGAAAATGGAATGGCACGTTCGTTCGCCGCGCGCAAGGCGAACGTTGAATAAAACGAACGAACGAGCGATAACTTGAAATTTAAAAACGCAACGTCGCCGTATCGACTAAAACCCGTCTCTGTAAAGTTCTCGATCGTTCTCTCAGCTGACGGCGATGCGTGGCGTGGCGTCGGTTTTTAGAAAGGGGCGGTATAATAGTCAATAGAAAAACCCCGGCCGTGGACTTTACTCGCAACTCAGGCGATTCTCAAAAATGCGTTTTCCCATGTTGGAAAATTCCATAACTCGTGTGTGCGCGTGTGTGTGTGTGTGTGCTGTGTGTCACTTTGAGTTTATGACGACGTGAAATTGTTTTAAAATTGACTTATTTTAGTTTAAGGACTGCAAACTTGCAGATTGTATTCTAGTGTAGCGTGTGTTCACCTGTCAATTTTTAAGAAATTATCATTTATTATTCTTTGTTTTAGAATTATCGAGTTCCAAAAATATTGGTCAAAATGGGACATAAAGTTTGAACCGTGAAATTCAATAAGCTTGTATTGCGGTCTTACATAAATGATTGTAAAGTCAGAGGCTTAGCAGCGTTGAAATGATTAAAATTGAATTTCATGGTTCTCTCTCGCATGAGCTTTTGATTCTGCCTGCGATATCTTTACTAGTATTTTTTAGAATCCTGATTAAATTCTGAATAAGAAATGACCAATGATAGAAAAAAGCGTGTTCGTGTATGGTCACTAAGGATGTTCTACCTCACAAAGTATTGGTCACATCTTGGAAGCCGGATAAATGAGTCTGTATTATCAGAAGCACAAATAAATGGAAAATTTCTAAAAAAAAATTGGCAGGCGTACACAACTATAGATGAGTCACCTTTGTTTTCCTAGCTCTGCACTTGGCACATCAGTTATAACAATCTTATAAATGTGGCAACAAGTTTCAAACAAATTTTAAACAATACACTTTTTTTAATAGTTCGGCTGCTGACACGATTTTAACAAATTGAAAACAATACAATTTTTATTAAAATGTTCGATTTGATTTAATTTTACATTGTCGGTCATTGTTCTTCGGAATAGGCGCAACCATTCCAAGATGTCCGCGTTTTACAGTCAACTTGTTCGTCCGATCCAAAACTGGACTTCAAACGCCATCATTGTCTGTATACATAGTAAAGTCAATTCACTATACTACAGGATTCACCTTTAAAATAACAATGATATGCATGTGCGACAGAAAGACAGAATTTCTACCGCATTACTTTACAAAATGGATGTCACGGTGTGTTTTAAATCTAAAACTCACTGGTCTCCAATTTTATCATCTAAAATACACGGCGACATCTTTTTTTTGTACAGCGCAAATGGTTGAATTGTGTTTTTCGTCGGAAGTGCAGATCATTGTAACTATATTAAAGGTTCGCCTGTAGAGTGATCATACGATAGCGTTAAATATCGGTATACTCTCAGAGTTTCTTGTAACGATTTTTCTTGCAATTTGCGCGATTTCCTTGACGGAATTTGTTTTATTTTGAACATTTCTTCGGTTTTTGTGTGATCCGAAATTGCACCGGAAGTTTATCCACCACCACAGCAAAGCCCAATTATAATAATCATTATATGCAGCGAAAGCGTTGACCGACCGACTGCGGCGAAATTCGACGCAAAAATGAATTTGTGTAAAGTGGCGAACTTCCAGCTGCAATTTGATGATTGTTAATTTGGCGACAAAAATTCTTGTTTTTTCGCCTTCTAAACTGGAGACTAAGTCCTTGCTTGTAATAGGCTATCTGTTGGATTTTTTGCAAAAGTTTTTATTGTGAAAAGTTTACAAATCGACTTTTTACACTTATTTCATCGTCTCGACTTTGTTTTTTCGTTCAAGACATGTAAACTTGTAAACTTAAATATAGAACTACTTTGGTGATATCTTTATAATTTTTTGAAAGATAAAAAGCAAACAACAGTAATGGGCATATTTGTCTGCTTGTCTGCTCTACATTGATAATAATGACGAACATATACGTTTCATCCGCTTCTTTAACCAAACATACGATGAATTTTTCTCACATTTTCTAACTTGCAATCAGCACATTTTCGAACTTGCAACCTATCAAAACAGGCAGCGTTGTTCTTCGGAGTAACTGAATCTTGCATTCGGGTGCAGCTGAATTTGGGTGTGTAGCACAGCTGCAAACATTCCTTGCAGTAGTTTCGTTTGTGATTTCTCTAAACTGTGACCATGAACCCTTATCCTACAATCGGTGAGAGGAAATCGTCAGGAAAATCTACAATTGGTTCCGACGGATCGATAATGCCGCAGAGAAGTCGCAGCAAATCTGGAACGCCTTCATATGCTGAGATAATAACCAAAGCGATATCCAGCTCAGCACATAAACGACTCAGTCTAGCGGAGATTTACGACTGGATGGTCAAAAATGTGAGCGGCTTGGAAGAACAGCGTCATTTACATAGTTCTAAAGGCTGGAAGGTATGAAATCAGTTAATGTTTGAATATTTATGAATCGATGCATAAAATGTTGCTTTATTTCGAACTGAGGCGCATACAGTCAGTGAATTATAGGTCGTTCGCTGCTGGGAAATTCCATTGCAGTGAGACTGATCAGCCCACGTAGAGTGGTTGAGGGCTTTCAAAAAATAAAAATCTCAACCTATGTAAATAACGTTTTTTTAAGTTTACGTTTTTTTTATCAACGTTGATAAGACTTTTTACAACCCAACTGATTAATTACGGGCTTGATTTACATTTGTTATCTGCAGAACGATTTCTGGGCTTCACAGACGCTGTTAATTTTCTATAACTAAATTTTGTGCAAAGAAATTGTCTATTTTTAGAATGCAGTTCGCCATACTCTTTCAATTAATCAGCGCTTCAAAAAGATCGCGCGAGTCGGAAGACCGGGATGGTGGACAGTGGAATGGCCCAGCACCGACCACAGAGACTCAGCGATGGGCTATGATAACAACTGGACAGCGGGTATCATTCCTTTCAACCCTGCCCATGCTACACTCGCAGACGCATTTCGTGCCAGAAGCGGTTCAGTACCAGCAAATTTGTTTCATCACATTCATCACAGTTCGACTAGTCGAGAATACGGAGCATCGGCCCCAGTCTCCCCATTGCCACATCATGAACAGGAGGCGTCCAGCGAAGTGCAGCATGTTCAAATTTGGCGCGACGATGGCACTCGGGGTGTGGTCACCGTGCCGTCTCCCGTACAGTGCAAGAATACAGTTTGCAACGATTCTGCGACGCAGACCGACGAGATTATAGTTGACGTCCACAGCGTACACAGTTCTCACTTCAACGCACATTATGCTAGTAGTTGCGCTTACACGGGTCACTCCAAGTACGACAATAGTTGGGCTCATTCAATGACCAACTACCAAAGCCCACATGCACAATATGACCAGGGTTCTGCATATTCCTGCGCTCAATACGAAAAGGTTCGAAAAACACTTATCGCTTAAAACCAAACAAATATTCGATGCACTCTTTTCAGAAAATCGCATCGGAAAAGAAAGAAGACTCGGCTTCGTTGGAATTTGCACCTTGTCTCACCAACAGTCCGTATCACATGCTAACCACGATTGTTGACGACGATTGGATTTCATCATCCCGCGATAGCGTGTTTTTATCAGACTGGTGTCAGAATAATACGTAATTCAACTGCTCGTCCATGAAGCATTAATCCGAGCGTTTGATGAATAAACATCAAAAACAACATCTTATCAAAAATCGAGACAATAAATTAGTTTATAAAGTATATATTTGGAACAATAAATATGGCTCGTGATAAACAATGTTCCAGAATAAGCTGAATACATACACAATGTCATGGTTACTTGCTTGAAAAATCAAGAATTTTTTTACAAGTAATTTGAAATATAAAATGTGTAATTCATGATTTTCACGCTGCAACTGACGCTATCTGCTCATTTTTAATATGCAACTGTCGATTTACTAGCTGCAACTAACGATTTCCATAAATATCCAATTCTAGATCATGCAGAAGTTGTTATCGATGATACTTTGATTTACCTTTGATTTGTTTACAGCCACAAGGCGCTATCTTATTATATGTTGTATCCAGCCGTTGACTTGCACCTTGATCAAATTGCAACATTTGAAGTGCAACGGGCAAAGTCGCGAAATCAAGCACGATCAGCCACTGGCCGCAGCTGATAATTTGCTCGGCGCACGTGAAAAACTAGTGTCGTTGACTTGCGAATCACTCAGCGCCGCGCTCGCTCTTCAAGGCCTGCGACGTCACAGATATTTTGCAGAGCAGCGCGCGATGTCAACGCTATTGGCGCACACGTGTACTTGTTTGCGCTGCTGAAACGGAAACGAAACAGTCATTTTTCGCGCCGCCTCTTTCGCCGCAAACAGTCGCGCCGTTGCTCGTCAGACAGCACTTTTTACATTTATTATCTATTGTTTTTTTTTGTGCGCAGACGCGTTGAATCTTTTTTGTGTGACGATTTCGTGAAACTGAGACAGGTTCGTCAACAGACGCTGCGCTGCGTTTTTCTTGTTTTTTCGCCTTCTAAACTGGAGACTAACGAGAACAGATCTCGCATGTTCTTTGCCGATGAAGGTAAGGCGATTGCATCTTTTCCGCTCGCATAACAAGCAACAATTGACGCGGGACAATGTTTCAGATTGCAAAGATTCCTAAATTAGAATGTCCACCGCCTGCGGACTGTCAGCTGGTGAAACCGAAAAAACCTACATCGTCCACTAGCCCAACCGTTAATTGGTCGTCTCATCGAGTTCGTCACAAGTCTGGACCAGAATCCTACGCTGACCTGATAACACGAGCACTGAAAAGTAGTTTGGAGAGGAAAATGTCACTGGCTGAGATTTACGATTGGTTGGCCACGAATGTACCTGGTCTGCAGGAGCAGCGATACCTGCACAGTTCCAAGGGATGGAAAGTGCGTCCTACAGTTTGACTACAGTTCGAGGCATACCCTGCCAAATCAGAAACTTAGCTTTTTACTGAATCAAATAATGAATCACATTCAGTTCCCTCTACGACATTTTTGAGATGGATTTTCCTTGAACAATTCTCTAATGCTGTTCCTTTTTTGTACCTCGTTCCAACCGAGTTGTTTAATTGTTCGCAAGTATTCCTTAGCCAGTTGCAAAAAATAAAAACGCCCCTTTATTTTTGACGTGAAGTTAATTAATGACGATCGCCGACTAAAAAACATAGGCGTTTTACTGTTATTGCTTTCTGGGTTTCTGCTGGGGAGTTTTTGCAAAAGCGAGCAGGCGAACTTTCGAAAAAGTCTTTTGGCATCGCTTTTACTAGTTCATCCGACGAAAATGTTGTTGTGGGAATCTGGTTTTTCAGCTGTTTTAAAATACAGACTTTCGCAGCTGGCTCTGCTGACGTATGAAAGTTCTAGAAGAACGACGAAAGAGTTTCAATTTCGAAGCACTGCGTCTTCGGCCATGACCTGGGTTGTGACGATTCCTGCTCGTTTCCTCACTGACCATATGACTTTTTTTGGCTGTTCCTGATGATTGCATTTTCGACTCATTTTGCAAGCGGGGATCACGAATATTTTGTTTTCTGGCTAATTTCTGTTTTCTGACTTCTTGATGACAAACTAAAATGTTCGAAAAATTCTGTGTTTGAGTAAAGTATTTTTTTTTTGTCAAAAGTGACTGTTTTCGTCAACATCGTTGTCGGGCGTTATTCTTTCCGACCAACTTTTTTGAAATGCAAAGAGAGCAAGATGCAAAAAAAGTTTTATCTCATTTCCGGGCCTTAAAGTTCTTCTTCAGTCAGTCAACAGATTAAATTTATTCGTCAATAAAAACATTCTCAGTTTATGTACAGAGTAACAGCCTTTTTCTTATCTAGTTTCCGATTTTAGCACGGACAAGACCGGGTTCAGGGGCTTTTTGGGTTGTCAACATAAACATTATGGGTCATTTTTAGAAACACGACGACATAAACGTGATGTTACTTTGAACAAAGAACATCAGAAATTATAGGGTTAATGTTATAAAATATGACACGTTATAAAATAGGTTGGACATTGGGCGCCCAAGAACTGTTTCTATTTATAGCCACTCCAGTTGCTTCGATGAATGAACAAGAATTTTGTTTTTTTTCTACAGAATGCTGTTCGTCACACGCTGTCCATCAATCCACGTTTCGAAAAAGAGGCTCGCGTGGGTAGACCGGGATATTGGAGACTGGCCACTCACGCCGTTCAGAAGTCGAGAACATCTCCCAACAGTCCGACCACACCTCAACGCCTCGTGCCGTCCATTCACGAAAGTTTGGAACTGGAATTAGAAGAGTTTCGTCCTCGAAGGGGTACTGAACCGGCGTACTGTTTGTCGTCCAATTATTCGAAACGGTCGACGAACGGCTTCATCAAATCGCCGCTGTTGACGTCACCGCTGAGTTCCGAGTCGGCGTTCGAGTTCGATTTCAGCGGCCGACAATGTATCAAAGTTGTTCAAGACGATGGTACTGTGAAGCTGGTTAACATACCCAAACCTGTTCACATAAAGTCGAAAGTGACCGAAGATGCCGGAACCCAAACCGAATATGTGCCCGAGACGATAAAGAGCGAACCACTATTTGACTCTTACGAGTTGCCAAAATTCGACCCAGACCTGGTAAGGATGTGTCCACTGGTCAGTCAAACCAGAGCGCGTGTCACCACTATTCAGTCAATTCTGGCTCTGGATATGACTTCTGGTCAGTCACACCAGTCGGGATTTGACCACTTGTCGGTCTACTAACCGGTGTGACCAATGGTCAGTCACACCAATGTGATCACTGGTCAGACATACCAGTGTGACCACTGGTTAGGCACCAAGTCAGTGACTTTGCAACACCAGTAGACCATTGACTTAGTGTCTTATCCCTTTGCAATATATCCACCATTTGTAATGCAAGTCGACAACTCTAGCTATTTGTAATTTCAGTCTTCACTCGATTTGGATCATTTTCATTCGAATAACTTTGATCACCTTTCGATATCGTCGTGGACAATAAACGCGTCGTCTGAAGAAACAAGGCAAAATTTGCTGCTAAACCTGCCCGATGATTTGCAGGGTATAACATTGGATCCTACGTTGAATTGCGATTTTTTAAAAATATGGTCCGAAATGGACTGGTTGACCAATTGATTACGAATAAACACAAAAAACACTGCTCGTAACAATTTTTCTAAATTTTTATGAGATTTGGTTTCGTACGCATTTGTGTGACAGTTTCCAGCAATAATTTAACGTTTATTTGTTGTTTTTTTTACAATTACCTTATAAAGTACACTGTGTTTACTTTTGTAGGAATTTCGTGCACGGGTATGAATATAATGTGTCAAAAATCGTTTCACGTTTTTTAAATGTAAAAAATAAATTTTTAACCTTGAAATCATTTTTTAATGCTGAAACACAAAAATCGAGGAAAAAAGGCAACCTATTTCGAGAACAGACCATCAATATTGTTTCGTCGGCGAAATTGTTTGAACAGCCTAAACGACGTCTGCGCACAAATGTTGCTGTGCAAAATGCAAACTCTGTTGTTTGACTCATTTTTTCGAAAATTTTCGCACTTGTTATCTTTGTTGCCGATTTCTAGTTTTTGAAAAGTTTCCGCTTTTTTCCAATTACTGCTGCAAAATTTGTACAACTTTCTCTGCTGTTGTTGATATTCTTTAACTTCTCGAAATACTTCCGCTTTGAAGTTTGAATAACAAACTATAGCGAGTGGGTTTAAACGAAAAATGGAACGTAACATGATTTTAGAACCTCGTAAATATGGAAACCATATTACGAAACAAAAATTAAAAACCGACAGCTTGAGGCGACGTCAAATGCGACAACTAACGACACTTCACATCAAAGATATATGTTTCGAAATGCGAAAAACTTGTACAATTTGATATTATATTGCTTTGAAATAAGGCGGAATATTAACAACTTTTTCTTTTGTAGTTGTTGTATTTTCATAAAGTGCACCACAGTCTAAAAATAGTTTGAAAATATTGAAAAATTTTAGAAACACGGAAGTTTACAGTTGACGCGTTCAAAAACAAATTCTCAGTTAAAACCGACCGCGCGAGGCAACGCAGAATACGTGCACTAAAAACCACTTTACACGAAAATTTCAAACTCTGATTTTATCATTTTACTCTTTGCACTTTGCACTTTTCATTAATCAGTTTTAACTTTGGTAGCTCTGCTAGACGGTCGGTTTCGAATTTTGTCTCTTGAATTTGTTTTATTTCGAATTTTAACCTGCGATGACGCTTTTGTGGACGTGCGTTGCAATGATGGTACACATCGAAGTGACATTTTTAACCGCGCTCATTGTTCCGTACATATCGGCCAGCTTTTGGCGATCGTTGTTTCAAAATCCAGTGGTCGAATCGATACAAAAATATTCGAAAATGTATTCGACGATCATAGTTTGTTTTTTGTTGGTTCTACTGGCTGATTCGATACGCGAAATTTGGAAATACAGCGACGCTTCCGAGTACATCGAAGAAAGTTCCGGTTGGGCCTCCAACGACGCGATGATTCACGGTCGACTGTTCAGGGCACAGCGAAATTTCTATTTAGTGGGCGCCGCGTTATTTTTGTACGTTATCGCCGGACGAATGACCGAATTAATTTTACGCGAAGCCGAACGAGCAGAAAGAGAAAGCGGTCAGCAGCAATAAAAATCGAGACATTGAATCGTAAACGTTTTACTCATTTATTGTTATCCAGTCAATAATTTATTTGTTTGTTATGCAACGATTTTTTTCATAGTCAATGCACTTTTCTAATACGAAAGAAAAACTCGACTTTATGACTTCAGAATGTCCAATCTTCTTATCGCATTGTTGAAACTGTTTTTGGCTGTATCGGGTACAAATCGCCGTTGTTTTTTCGACATTCTGCAGCGACAGGAGCTAACTGATAAAACTTTTGTAGTTGATCGATCTTTCTATCGTTCCATTTGATAATGCGATAATTTGTAGCCACATCAAGGTTTGAAGCTGTCCGCTCTTGTTCTAATCTAAAACACGATTTTGAAAACAATATGTTTCTTGAAAAACGCCTTTGCTCATGAAAAATAGCTAAAAAAATTGGAGAACACTCGCCTTTTCATGAATTCAAAATAAACTTTCAACGCGTCCGAATCCACGGCGCTTTTGCAAACTTCTAAATCCGACTTGGGATAATAGTGAATGTAATTAACGCACATTTCATCCGTAATGGCTAAACCGCCCTAAAAGCACCGAAGTGAAAGTCAGAACAGCAGGAAAACGCTCAAGACAGGCGTGAAATTTGTTTCAAAATCGTACGAGCGTGATGTTTTTTCGATTCAACGTATTGTAATGGCACGTTGTCCATAAACTGTCGCCCTAAACGAATATTTTGTAATATTTGAACATGAAGGACTGATTTGTTACCGGGTAAACTTTAACAGGTTTAATATGTCTGATTTCCTGCCAATGAGGGCTGTAATGGTAATCACGATTCACAATTGCGATTGGCTGGTTTTCTCGCATGTGCACGGTTTCTAGCTTCCTGCCAGTTAAATGTGAATGCAGTTGAGATGCAAATAAAGTGATACCAGTGCTTGGTAATCCCTAAAAGTGACTTTATAGGATAACCCAGCAACCCCATTTAATGACAAAAACATACCATTTCGGTACATTCCGGCATGCAATAACCAGTCAATGGGAAATCCAGCATTTTTGGCGGGATTGCCATTCTATCCGTGTAGTCCAATCCAACCTCGAGAACGCCAGCATCATACTTCCTTAACTGGCTTGTATATTGAAATGCCATTCCAGAGCTATCGATGATGTCTGAAACAAATAAATTGACTTCATCTATAACATTTGAAGGCTAGTTAAGAGATTTTGCTTCAGACTTGATTTTAGATCAGGATTATTGAAATGAATTTCAACCATAACAAATGGATAGTAACCTGGACCACCGACGGGAATCCCCGCTTCTTCTGGATACGAAAACGGCTGCAAATAGCTGCTGCTAAATCTTTGTTTACAAGACAATTCATCGGAATCACAGCAACACCAAACTACAGAAAATACACGGCAGCATAGCAGAAAAAAACCACGTCACATCTATCACAGCTCAGCGCACCACGGCCCTTAATAGCATAATAGCATCATAGCTCATTGCAGCACACGTTAGCATAGCAAAGCACATCACAGCTTAGCACAGCATAGTATAGAAGTACACTAAGCGAAGCACATGATAACATAGCACATAACCACATTACGACTTGCACAGCTTGCACAGCCTGCACAATATATGCCATTGCAGAAGAGTACAGACAGGCGCAGCACAGGACAAGCACATCTAGCACAACACAGCATAGATTAGCATACTTCTGCTCCCATTGCCCATGCTCCGATGACACGTCTGCAACTCTTGATTGGCTCTGGTAAATTTTCTGCAACGCATGGTCCGTTGTACATGGGCATCCCACGTCGGCTAGGCGGTCTTTCGCAATGAAATACTTCCATATGGTGTACGATGCCTTGACTTTGCGGGACAATTACAGATTCATACTGAAACTTGTACGGTGTTCATATATTTGTTATTAATATACTCCAAAAAATTACTTTCACAACATGCTGTTTTTGACTGAACGCTGCTGGAAGACGTACGACAGCGCACCAATAAGTTGTTTCTTTTGCAGGAATTGTAACCTAAAACAGAATCGCAATTAACGAGGAAGCCGCAAACACAGACAAAGCACACAAGAATACATTTTTCAGTCGAACTTCGAAAGTTCTAACGTCATGAGGTAATTCCGGAGGCGGAATCGTGCTCTTGAAGATGCGATTAGGGGTTAATTTCTTTTTCACGAAATGTGCGAAAATGTTTTTCCTTGTCGTGTTGCTGTATGCAAGCAGGAACTGTGTCGTGCCTTCCTGAAAAAACACTCGAGCGTTTCATGGAATATGGGAATTATGATTCCTTATCTAACTGTAATTGCAATATCTTGAACATCATGGGTATCGAACTTTCTAGAATATGCCAAAATCTGTCTTCCATCGGGCAATTTTTCGAACGTTTCCAAGTCGCAATCCTGTTGCTGATCAATCTCGATGGCTCCATTTTTTTCTACCCAACTGTCCTGCAACATTTACAAAAGTTGTTTCATGAATGAACCCTGAAAATATTTGACCATCAAGCAATACTGTCAGCAGTCCTTTCTGCAGGACGCACAGGTCGGACTCTTCGTAATCACCATGGTTTGAAAAACCAATGGCTAGCCATTCGTATTTTTGTACATTAATTTCAATGCCGAATTTGACAATTTCCAGATCGTAATCTATTCTCCAATTGACGTTTACTGTACTGTCATCGTCTAATTTAACATCGATTTTGAACTGAAAAACGAACATAGAAAACGCAGAATGTGTGCATAAAAGTATTACAAAGGAGCTACAGGCCCAACTTGTTGAGACCATTTTTGGAAACGTAAATTGAATGGACGTAGGGCGAGTATTTTTGAGAAAAATATATAATTACAATGTGTCATTTTCATATTTACGAAATGTAACTGAAAATTGCGTGGAACAAGCATGTTTTTGGCATGCAATCAGCACTCCAACGCATGCTTCTAAACTATCGAAAAGCTAAATTGAGTCTGAACTGAGCAACCAAGAGTTTACTAAACGTCACTGTACAAGAGAACAGCTGTGTTTTTTTAACTAGAAGATTCATGAGATTTTACGTGCTAATTTCACGTTTCTTGAAACTTGCTGGAAACTGCGTGGAACAAACATGTTTCTTGCGTGCAAACAGTTTTGACATGTTTCTCAAATAAAACGAACATTATATTGACAAAATACAAATTGAAACAGTTAACTCGAAATTATTTCACTATCCTCGACAATTTTTTATCGTCGATCAGCGCTCAAATTGAAACATTAATAAAACGAACGAAAATTTGTTTTTCCAGCGAAGTTTCCCGTTTTCGATTATTAACATAAAATTTGTTCGGCCGTTTGGGAGCGAGTGAAAAACAAATTTTACGATTGAACGTTATTGAAATTGAAATAATTTCCGTTATGAATAATTTTCCCGTCGGCGACCGGGCCGTAGGCCGACGTCGGCGTCGGCGTTTGAAATTCTTCCTCCGTATTATAAACGACAAATTCGCCGTCGCCATCATTGCGACGTCGAAAAAACAAATTTCGCGTCAGACATCGGCCGAACGTGAGATAGTTGCGAATGATTAACGTGAACTCGTTGCGAAATTTATCGTTCATCCACGCGTACAAAATCGGATTCCAACACGTGGCGCTCATCGATACGAAATGTGCGAATATGAAACAATACGTGAAACGCAATTCGATATATTCGTGAGGAAGGAAATCCTTCAAAATGTTCATCACGTTGACGGGCAACCAGCACAAAGCGAAAACGGACACCATGGCGATCAACATTTTGATAAGTTTTCGTCGTTTTCTCGTTTCGTATTCGGTTCGCTTGACGACGCCGTTCGTCGCCGACGCGAACGACGAAGCCGACGACGACTTGTGAATAATCGACGATTTTCGATTCACTAAAAATCGCCAAATTCTCACGTAACAATACCCGATGACGGCGAACGGTACGCCGAACTGTAGCAACAGTACGCACATTCCGTACAGTACTCGTGTCGTGTCGCTCGGCCATCGTTCGGTGCACATGTGCATGTCGCAGTGAATCAAGAAAATCATGTGCATGACGTAGGGTAGGGCGAAAAAAACGCTGCAAATCCAAATCGCGCCGACGATCGTGACGCACAGCGATTTCGTCATGCTTCGACTGAACGGATACAAAATTGCGATGTAGCGATCGACGGCGATGGCTAGCAGTGTCAGCGTGCTGATAAACGTACTGGACGCTTGAAATAAGGGGAACGTGTAGCACATTATCGAGCCCCAAATCCAGTTCGACATGAAAGCGTAGAGGGGCGTTATCCATAGCGACGTCAGCGTTACCATCAAATCGGACAACGCCAAATTGGCGATGAATAAGTAGGTCACAGTTTGCATGATTTTATTTTTCATCACGATACATATCACCATGGAGTTGCCCGTTACGGACACCACGAATACTGTAGCGTACAGTACGCCGAATACGATCTGAACCAACGAATGGTGATGGTCTGGTTCGATGTCGCGAACGCACGTCCAATTCTCGTCGTCGGTCGAATTCATGATTTCAGTCGCTGACAAAATGAATACATGTTTCGTTAACTAACTCGTTAAAAACAAAATTCGCGCAAGTTTCTCGTCTCGTTTACACGTTTAAAACAAAAATTGGCTAGGAACGCGTCGAAAATTTTCTTCGACTTTTCGTCTCACGAATGATTGATTGGAGAATGTCACTCATAGGTTTTTGCTTTCTCAACAGTCAACTCGAGTCCTCAACTATAGAAACCCCCTCTTCTTCTCTATTCCATCCAGGACAACAATCGACAATGGAATTTAGCCCGAAAGATTGATTAAAAATACCGAGCCGAAAGGTCTTTTTGCTTTATTCGACGCCAAAACCGAAATTGAAAACCGACCTCGTTTTCGAGTGTTAATATTTCACTTGAGAAATGGATAGAGGCGGACAAAAAAAAAAAATTGGCGAAATGGCGTCGGTTTCGGCGGCTCTTCGACCGTTATCATCGGCGCCGAACGGCTTTCGAGCGAGAAAGAAGAATAATCGTGCCAGTTTTTGTTCACGAGACGCGGAATTAATACTTGAAGTTTTCAGTGTTGATAATGTCTATTTGCGCTCCTTTTAAAGGATTGAACATGCTGGACTATATTCGGAGGGAAATTGAACAGGTCGGACTATAGTTGCCACTTAAAAAAGAAAATTGAAACTATAGAAAAAATTTCAAAAAAGACAAGCCGTTCCAAGCCCCTATATCGTTTTTCAATGTTTAAATTCGAATCTGAGCATGCAAATTTGTTTATGAGTATCAAATTATGATCCTCGTGCATCGACCCATCGGCTATAGCCATAAACAGTCCCTTAACTATAGTTCGACGAAACTTACCGAGATGGAATGAAAACGAGTCGTCAACAGCCATCTATCGGGCACTTTTTTCTACTTTCTCAAAACATCGCCAGGAAATTCAATTAAAGGGCCAATAAAGCGGAAATACTTTCATCACTCGAATGAGAAATTATCACGCTTATTTCTCTATGGTAACAAATAAAGAGAGTGAGTTATGACAAGTTCTTACCGAGGAATTAACTAATTGAAATTGAGGTATCGTTCTTTGTTGTTTTAAAAAAATGTTCCGCTAACAAAACAAATGTTCTCCGCGAGCGAAAAGCCTGAAGCGAAAAGAAGTGATTAATTACGAGAAGTTCAAAGCACGTATTTTTCGAAACGCTTTGCCAAATGTAAAAACTAAATTCTTGCATTAAAAATGTAAATTGCCTGCTTTTTTTCAGTCCAATAAGTTTTATACAGGGGTAAAAAACGAATCCTATAGGAGAACAATCAATTTCGATAGCGACATGTTTCGGATTAATTTATTTTCCGCAGTTACAGTAATTCCCAGTTAATTTCATTGCCAAAAGGAAATGAACAGCAGATGTGCGCAATTCAGTCGATTTGTTGCTGAAATAGAAAAAGATGTAATTATACAGTTTATTCATTGAAAAGATGTTTGAAATTAATTAAATTAAGTTAATTATTGGACGCAACAAATTTCTAATTTTACATTTTGGCGATCAAAATTAGCGACCTCCATGCTGAAACAGACAATTTTATTGCAATATTTTATTTCCAAGTCGATTTGAATGCTGAAGTAGTTGATTTCCTAGTGAATGCAGCCGATTTGCTATCTGCAGTGGTAGAAGTGCACTCGTCGCGATGATAGTTTTCCAAGCCGATATATTCGATTTACTTGATATATAATTTGAATTCCAAGCTGAAGCTTTGATTTTGTCGACTTCCAACTTTTGCAACTGCAGAATGAGGTCCAATGGAGTGTAACTAATGTTTCAGTGTTGCTTGACTGCCTATGAATGTTATGCAAGTCTATTTCTTTTCAAAATTTTGTACATTTCTACAGTTTATTCACAAAATCTTTCACAAATTGAAAATTTCACCTAATCGCTGTTTTACAAAAGTATTTGCTAACGGCAGGAAGTAGTAAGATTAACGAAACAAGGGAAGATTTACATTTCTTCGATCCATCATCATCATAGTAATCGTCAGGATCACCTTCGACGGTGGAAGTCGAGGCAAATGCCTCAAAGAAATATTGCTCAACGAAATATTGCTAGTTGTTGTTGTTGTTGACTCGGATGTAGCTCAACGTTTAAATATTTGACAGATATCAGTGAATAAATTTCGTTTGAATAGGCATCACCAATGCTGTAACGAGTTTGAATCGTTTTCACGCAATTATCATCGCCGTTTCTTGTGCAACCGATTTCAGTGTAATTCCTGTTGTGGCGAGTCCGTAGGACTGGAATTGCACTATAGCATTATGCAGTTGCACTACGTTACACTTCCGGAATCTAATCTGCTCAGCCTGACTAAACTAAAGAGCCTTCGGTTAAGCCGAGGACTCTACGGGCACTTTAGGTTCTAGAATTAGCTAGGAACTAAATTGAGCACCTATAGCTGGGATAACAATAACAACGAAATTGGGTCACGCTGTTACCAACACAATCAAGCTTCCTTAAAGGTGAGCTACACAGAGGACGTACCTGACGCAAGGATACGCCCTTGGATGGTTGTTCTCCCGACGACAAACGTCCACTTGATGGTTCGAGTGACGATTGTCGCACGGTCTTCGGGTAAACTACGATATTTTGAACCAATTATATAAAAATTATAATTGAACGATTTGAAAACACGTTGATTGCTTTTTCTGGAGGCTCACTGGGAAACTGTCGACGAACAAAATAAAGCACTCGACGATAGAAGGGTTTCCCAACAAGGAGTTTTGCAATTGGTCGACTTCTGCCACCAGGTGATCAGGTGAATCAACTGATCGAGAGAGTGGCATCGGACCTGCCTAGCAGCCAACAGGTCAGACTGCCTGAACTGCCCTTTGGCGAACTAGTGGTTGGTGACTTCTCCACCATCCACCCAAAGGCACCAAAGGCAGTGAGCCAGTGCTACTTGCCCCTTAAGGTGAGTGCACTATGAGCTAGCGATCCTTATAAGAATTATCGTTCAGTATAGTTTGCCATTCTATAGTTAAACTATAGTTAAGGAGGAGACGTGCGAACGTAGCCCCTCGGCCCTCCGTGTCCACCAATATGGCACCAAGCCCTACTGTAGAAGCCATTCAAGGGTTATCTCAATAAGGTACTGGGTTACATACATAAATAGTAACGTAAATAGTAAATAGTAAATAGTAAGTACATAAGTAGTACATAATAGTAATAGTTACAATATATCACAATCGTCGGGGGCTCTTGGTTGCCCCCTTGGAGGTCCCTTGTCCGGATGCGGCTTGTGATGGAGGCCGCCAGTGTCGTGGTACACAAGTCCTACAAGTCGGACGATACGCTCGTTGACGCACGACCAGTCGTTCTTTGTCACAGCCGTTGCTCCAAATACAGTCGTGTGCAAAAGTTTAGACGAATGTGCGCGTTTGTACCATTTTTGATTTCCTGCCTTATATGCTACTTTGGAACCTATTCCTAATTTTTAAATATGTTGTCTGCTAAACTGCAAGGGCAGAAAAATACGCTGAACACAGAGAAATCATTATTTTTTTTGTAAAATAATTCCATGTTTTAATTAAATGGGTAAAAAAAGGAGTCTCTCGCCCACAAAACGTGTGAGAATCGTCACTTTATTCGAAGGTGGAAAACTTTCCAAAAGCGAAATTGCACGAAGGGAAAATGTTGGAGAAAAAGCAGTTAGGGATGCTATTACCAAAGAAATGCACAAAATCTTGCATAATGTTTGGAATAGTATTTCTGCTGAAGCTTGTCAAAAACTGATTAATTCGATGCCAGAGCGTTTATCTGCTGTAATTAAGGCTAAAGGTGGCCCAACTCGATATTAAATCTATGTCAGAATATTAGTAAAAAGTTTGGAAGGTGATATGTTCAGCTAAAACTGTTTTATCTACGATAGAATGAGTGCAAATATTGCAAAATAGTGACAACGTGCAATTTCGTCTAAACTTTTGCACACGACTGTATATCTGCTCGTACTTCATATTAGCCAAACGCATTGCTTTTCTTTGTAATCAATGCTCGGCGAACCTTTTAGCTGGTACTTGAACATATCATCTTCAACTTTATATTCGCTTTCGTCGAACATTTTACCATTCGACCACTGCCAACCTTTTTTGTTCGGGTTCAGGTTACACCAATCCACATATTTTCTTCATAAAAACGGTCGATCAAGTCAATATCTGGTTTTTTCGGGACAAAATTGTCGAGATACACTAACACTTCTTTGTCGATAGCGAGCGAACCGTCGAACTGTTTGCGGCATTCCGATTCGGCGTTGACGAATTTTACTTTCTCGTACGTTTTTTGGACGCAAAACCTGGGACCGTGATGGTTGTATTCGGAATTGCCTTGAATCACGCATTTCGAGTCGCAAATTTTGATTAAACTTGAAATGATTACTAACTTACAAGGAAAATGAAAAAACATTGCGAAATAATTGAATAAAACAAATGTCACAATATTCTCTGAAAAAACAGAGAAAATTCACGAACCCTAACTGAACTGGAACAAGTTTAGCGGTTTATAAATTTTTTTTTGATGCAATTATGAACGAACTTGATTTCTTTTAAAATTCAACAGCGTTTCTGACTTTGGCGTCATTTTTTGTTCACTATCAAATAAAAGTTGTACGTTTCAACAAGATCTTGAAGCAATCCGTGCACAGTCTTGAATATAACATCAACTTTACGAGACTGCTTTGTGTTTTTTCTGTTTTAATGTGTTTTACCTAAGAAACAAACAAAGAAACAATTTACTGAATATAGTCCCAAAAATAAGGCACATTTTACATTTAAAACTACAAAACTTTGCAATAAAGATTTAAAACAAACGAATCAAAGTAATTACGGAAATTAAAGTGAAGCGTGACTTGAAGCTGGAACACGAAAATTCTTTCGAGTTGGTAAGTTTAGGTATGGCAGTGGTAACGACGACAGGTGGAGTTGGGCACAATTCCCAGCAATTTTTCGATTCAATCTTGTCGATCTCTTTACGCGAGCACTTTTTCTTATCTCCTTTTCCGACCAACATTTTGTACTGATGCAGCTTTCCGGTATCATTGCATCCGCCGCACAGCGACCAAACTGACCAAGCCAAAATGGGGCAATCGCATTCTTCTTTATCGCATTCGACATCCGAATAAGTAGTTGATTTATCGTCGCAAATTTCGCTTGGACTGCATCGCCAGCGCTGAATTTCGTTTCGATAGTTTTCAAACATTTGCCTTCGGCGTTTTTGGCGCACGGAATTTGGTGTAGTTCCAATAATGGCAAGTGGGACGATAGGGTCGCAGACAGACGACGGGATGCGTTGTATTGCAATCTTCGCCTTTCAAGGTTACCCAATTAAGTCCGAATGGGAACGTCGCCAAGACGCATGGAGTTTTATCATTCTGAGTGCTTAACGAACCTTTGATCTTGTAGAGAAATTTATCATTTTCGTCTCGATAGTTCTGTTCGTAAAAACATTTACCATTCGACCATTGCCACCCTTTCGGACCTGGATATTGACTGAATGAATATACCAATCCATACGGCTTCTTCGGCAGTACTATCAAACTGCGACCACTGAGCTCCATTTTTCTTTTCCCTTTGTCCAGAAACGCCAATACTTCTTTCAGAAACGCCAATACACTTGTGGACAAAAGTATTTTTACAAACGCATATGCTCCATATTTGGTGCGTAATTCCATTACCGGTAGGAGTTTTGTGAAAAAGTTTTTTTTGTTCGATATCTACAGTCTTCGAGCTACACAGTGGT
>JAQGBA010000723.1:0-25482 GCA_034698125.1 Prionchulus punctatus
TGACTCTAGGTAAGAGTCCGAGGAATAGTGTAAAATACCAGCCACCTAGATACAGGCTGTGGGAGTCCATAGGACCATAATTTTTCCTGTTTGTGCTTCATGCAACTATTTGTTGAATCGGCTTGGAAAGGAATGATTTTGGGTTTCAAGGTAGTAGTATATAAGAGTATAACAATTTGAATCCGAAACATTTATATGCAGTGCTTGCCTGATCCAATTTGTCCGCTAAATATGTGAGATATGTATCCTGAAATCCTGCGATTTGCATGCGTGATGATCGGCTGACAGTAATACGTGAGATACATGTACTGAAATGATAGATGAAAGTCAATGGATTATACTGAAGCATGCAGCACCACCAGAATTTACTTAATCATTATAATTTTTCCATAAAAATGCAAGTGCAGTGACAGACATTCACAAATTGTTCCTTTAAATGATAATTTGGTCCTGATGGTTGTCCCATATCCAAGAAGACTTGCATAACAGTTTTCAACAAATAAAACCTGTTGCGAACATTACCCAGTTATTAGTCGATCAACGAGAAGTTTCATTAACAAGAAACGTCGCAATAACAAGTGGTAATTTTAAATTTGCCATCATCAACTGATCTCGTATATTTTAATTGAAACTCATTAAGCCACCATTCGATATTGGGCTTCAATATTGGTATACCTCCTTTCGAATTCTTGCCTTTGCCGGCGTCGATGACGAAGTACTTCTTATTGTTCGAACATGCTTCCTGTAACAACACTGGCAGAAACGTTAACGCCTCATAGACATTCAAGCCGTGAAAGTCCGCATGAACATCGAGACGTTTATTCCGTTTATGACAACAAATATTTCGAGCTTTCGTAACAACACACTGCAATTTGCTCGTTTCAATGATAGGTGGCAAGAGGCGATTCAGGCAGTTGTGACTGTTGTTGATCTTATGATTTGTTTTCTGTTCACTTTTCATCATACTTTCTGCTCGTCGCTTATTGCAGTAGCATGTTTTAATTAAGAATTTACCATCTATAATTTCATATTCTAGTTTCAAATTTCGAAGCCATTCTTCAACTTTCATTTGTATGTCTGGTTCAAACTTGAAACCATCGACGGCAACGAATTTTTTATTACCGATGCAAGCTTCATCCAACAGCATCGGTAAAAAGGCTATTACTTGTTCGACCGTCATACGATTAAAATCAGCGTCACTTGTTTTCCCATTAATTTTATTTTCATTATAAATACGTTTCGCGTGTTTCAAAATGTTTTTCTGGGCAACTTTTCTTTGCTTTCTCGACAAAAACGGGTGCAAAATCGATTTTAAACAATTATGCTCCTGTTTGTAGATATTTAGTTGATTATTCTTGTTGCCACCAAGCAATTGTAGAGTGTCTTTCGTAGAACCACAATAACAAGTCCCGATTAAGAATTGGCCGCCTCTTAGCTCATAATTTAAATTCAAACGGTCGAGCCACAATCTTACGATGATGTGCAGGTTTTCGTGTTCGTATTTCGATTTGCACTTTCCGGCGTCGACGAGAACAATTTTTTGATTATTATTGCATGCATCTTGGAGAAATTTTGGTAGAAATGCTGTCGCCTCATTTCCGTTCATCCCTCGAAAATCGGCGTGAACATCAGGACGATTAATTTTGTTTGCGTTGTAGATCCGATTCGCTTCATTCAAAATCTTTGGCAAATTTTCCTGGTCGAATTTACTGGACGAAATCCTCACGAAAAATGAATGCCAACAATTATGTTTTGTTTTTCCAAACAAACTGGAATAAGGTTTTGTCGCCATCAAACGAAAAATTTCGAACAAAATATAAAGAAGCAAACACAGAGCGAAAAACAACCGAAATACGATCAATTTTACATAGTTGCGAAGCATTTCGACGGTTGACAAATTTTTCGCATTTTCTACTTTGTCAAGGAATTGAAACCATTTTGCTTGTCGAATCCAACGCAATCGCTTGGGTAAAATCATTTTAACCCGTAAGAATAACAACTTGACGAAAAATTAGCATTCAATTGCGCTTTTTCTGTCTGCAGAATATATAATCATAAACGATAAGATTTCCATGGCAACATGGCAACCCTAGGCGACCACTTTTAGATAGTTTTTGCAGCATAGCTAGCTATTTTAGCGAGTGCACTATAATTTCATTATTTGAACAAAAATCAAATATGCTGTCTGGTTTTTCAAACTGGTTTTTTTCTTGCTTTAAACTGTTGAATTTTAATTTGAAAAGTATTTTTCTCTTGACAGTTCACGTTCAAATCGAGGCATCAGTTTATTAAAAAATTGCATAAAACACCTTCGATAGCAACAACAATAAAAATTCACACTTCACGTGAAGCAAATATTAAATTATGAATAAAGAAAGATAAAAACTATGAACTTTTGAAAGACTGCGATCTTCGTCAATAAGCTTGGAAAGTTAGCTAGTTCAATGGGAAACAACCTTCACGTTCCTTTTTTCCGTTTAGCTTGATGACTTGTTGCATTGGCCACACCTCCTAAAGGTTCGGGTCTGAATTCTCCTTGCTGTCTCTGAACAAAGTAAACTGTATTCAGATTCGAAAGTAAATGGAATCAGATTGGATTAGTTACGATTTCATCATCGGACGGGACTCTGGACAGGAAATCTAGTAGTTCATTATTTGGCACGGTATGCGGACTTCGGAGTTTCTTTGTAAACTTGTTTATACCTGCAAAAAACTATTCATTGACTTGCTGAGATCACATAAGAGCATTATTCGCAGCTTACCCCAGATCATGATCATCCATCGTATTGGTACGAAATATAATACTATAGTTCCCAGAAATAAAACAATAATAGCGAAATACGATAAAAATGGAATGGTGAAATTAAAAGTGCTGAAAGAAAGGAAAATCTGTTCTCATTGGTGGCTGAATGTTTTGTCATCGACAGTAAATCTCGATAACCTGCGAATCATATTACTTTTTAACCCGTTCCATCGAAGAAGCGATAAAGTCTAAAGCGTTTTGTACCATGGCTAATGTATCCTGGACGGCCAACAACCTTTCTCTGATACCACGTTTCTCTTCCTGAAATATAAAATTTGCTTCAGAATTCTATTCAAACCTGGCTAAAATGTGAAACACGATGAAAAAATCATGTGTCAGATTCAATTCTACGTGAGGTAGTATGCTAAAATAATTTCATGCATTTAAAAGTTAAAAATAGGCATGATTGTTCAGTTGCAGTGACTGCTTTTTTTGTTTCAGGAGCAAAGGAACAGACACTTTTTGTTTTCTTACCGCAACTAAACTGTTTTGACGAAACATATTCAGCAGACCATTAAACAGGTCACTTTCTTCAGCTATTGCAGTTGTAAAATCGAACAAAATCAACTAAAGTTCAAACAATAGAACATAAAAAAACGAAACTAATAACAGAAACCAAATTATAAGATAAGCTGAAATGCATGCATGAAAATTGTCAGAAAATCAAAATAACATGCATATAAACGAAACACATTAAAAAACAAACCTTTTCATCAGTAAGCTCGTCTTCTTCAACATCAGAATCTACATATTCCTGAAAGCAAACAAAAAAGTGGTTGATTTTTAATGAATTCAAAAAAGTACGACTACAGAGGAATTTACTTCTACACTTGCATGTTTCAGTCGCAAACCTTCACTGACTGTTCGATAAGTGTAGCCACGGATGAACAGCAGCAAAAGAACGAAGGGCATCATGTAAACTTCAGCAAAGTAAGTAACCAACAGGAAGGCCTGTAATAGAAACAAAAGTGTCCTATTACAATCGTTAGAGGTCTGTAAGTTTACAGAACGAGAAAAAATGTTCACTGGCCACAAGGTTCTTGGTTCCGACAAGAAACTTACAACAAATGCAACAAACGACCTCGCCGGCGAGTCCCAATTGAAACAACTTTGTATAAAGGCACCGACTTCCATGGCATTCATGACGAACCCTTTGACTCTCATTACATTGCGAATGAACGTTTGCCTTTTGAACTTCGGCTCTTGCACCATGAACTTCGTTTCTTTCGGATTAACGGTCCTGATGCTAGCTCGCACCTGAGACAACAAAAAACTTGCCAATTTTAAGCAAAAATTGAGTAAAAAAGTATTACAGGGTTCCAGTAGAGTTCAAATTCGAGTAAGATTTGTCCTTTGGCTCTTCGTTGTAATTTTCGATCTTTCAAAGCGTACCATTTCTTTTCCTTATTTTTCATCTGTAAAATAAGAATGACACGTGGTCATGAGCATGGTAGTCACCAGTACTTGCTTGGACAAGACAACTATAGTTACGTGACAAGTATATAGTTACTTGACAACTATAATCACTGGACAAGTCGAGTAACTGGAAGAGTATTGTCGCTGTTGGACACTAATGGTTTCATGACAACTAGTTCCTTGATTTGTCACTGGACAATTGCAGACAACAACAGAACAACATCTGAATAGATACTGCACAATTATAGTCAGTGGGCAACTATAAAAATTGGACAACGATAAACACTGGACAACGGTGACGACTGTCCGAAAACCTTACTTTCAACAAAGGTATGGCCAGTTTTCCCAAAAATTCAAATTTTCTGTTCGGATCTTCGTCATAGACGGTGATTTCGAGGACGGAATTGATATCTTTTACATTACTGAAATTAATTAGAATGGCATAAATCGTCGCAGACTTAGTTTTGGTTTGAGAGAAAATTGTACAATGTAAAAATCTTGTTCCATTCTGGACTAAGAGTTTTGTACTCTGTGTGAGTTTGCAGGCGAGCATTGACCAATTCCAATACGCAAAAAGGGTCGCTTTTACCTGCGAAAGCGTAAATTTCGTGAAACACATGAAAAAGTCACATACAAATTGCAAGCTCACCTCCAATGTCGGCGGATGCCAATCCCTGAGCTCTGTAAACTGAAAAACAAATTTTCTCAACGGGCTTTCGATAATCCCATCAGTAAAATTTACCTTTTACAGTAATATGGCCAACGTCTCTGAGATTCTTAAAAGTATTTTGTAAAGTCTAAAATGGAGCGATATAGTGCTAAGAATACAAAAAAGCTGCCTGGGCATTACGCTTACATAGCGCTCGTGTATCGCTCGACAATCGAGAGGTTTCAAGTCGCTCAACTTGAAATCGGATACTGTGGCCGAAGATGATGTACCGGAGAGGGTGATGAGAAAGAATATCTGCCCGGCGCCGTCCTCCAATTCGTGCCATTTGTGATGCGTGATTTCCCGCTCTAATTGCGACAGGTCGACAGTACACCTGCCCATGAAAAGGTCCTTGCGCCGGTCGAACACCATCACCTCCAACGTGTGGCTCTGGTCGTCGTACATGTGCATGTCGAACTGTTCGAGCCACTTGGGTTCCAACGTTTTCAAGGCAGCCTTAGTGAGAAAACAAAAAATTCACCGTCTTAGAACCGTAAACCTGTTGATACGCGAGACTAACGACCACTGCGAAATCAATGCGCCTACTTTGCTTTTATACTTATCGCCCCCCAATTTGAATCTGACGTAAGGTTCTGGCAACGGCGAGTGAGATTGGGTGTCTGTTGGCAACAGGTTCTTAGCTTCTACCACCACAATATTCACCACTGACGACCATACTTGGGAAGCTAAAAAGTATTGTAAAGGTTCATGGAAAACAAAAATCGTGACTGAATATTACGCTTTGATGCCGATTTTTTCGTCGAACCGCCGTCGGGCGACGTCCTTGCATTTTTCTTAACGAACTATAAGAAAAGAATGCAAAACAAATTAAACGTAAAAAATTTGAAATTTGATTCGAAGGTACTAATTGTGAAATTTGATTTGAGCTCAATTTACCAATTGAGATGCACTCATCATGAAACTGGATGCACTTTTTTTCATACGGTGGCTCGTCGCCAACTGATTGTCAGGTACATCCATGGCTCCACCGGACGAGCTTTTGGACATCCCTAAATGCTGGGGCCGTTTCGGATTATGATTGCTATCCAACGCGATTCCGATGGACGCGAGCGAATTAAATGACTTGGACAATCGCTGTACAGAATTAAGATTACTGTAGTCGTTGTTATTGGTGGCGTACTGTAGCTCGTCGGATTCGCAGGTAAGATCGGACGAGCGACGTTCCGACGTCGGCGGCGAGTCCCATTCGTCGATTTCCAGTGTGAATCGAGGAAAATAGTTGATCCTAGCCGAAATACTGTAGCGATCCGATTCGCAGGTTACATCCACGTCCGACATTTTAAAGGAACAGCAACGAGCAGGACGAGCGAGTAATTTTGAAAGAACAACTATGGGAGAAGCTATAGTGCGGCGAAAAGTGACAATTCCGACGCAAATGCGAAACGAATGAGAAAAATTAAAAGATCCCAGTTAAATCGTGATCCAAAAAAGCTTCTCCATGTAATACTTTTCGAGCACGTTTTTTAATTAAAATAATCGTTAAAGGGCGCCTCTCAACGACGACTCAGTATCAACCGACCGATCCGAAGCGAGCACATGTGCGGAACATTATTATTAACAAAATAGTTCTTTTTTCAATTTCGCAGTTGGAAAATTTAATTGCAAAAAATGCCCCAAGAATAAACACGCAAGCAAGCAACCACCTATCGAGAAGACCTAGAACAAAAATCACTACGCGCCCTTTATGAAATAAGTTTTTACTCGGAAAACACCGCCCGAAGACATTATAGTCGCTATAAAAAGCAACTGTGGGGAACTAATTTCGATATAAGCTAAAAATCGACATTAGCCAGCTAGCTACTCGAGCGAGCACATCGAACTATAGAACGGGACAAACGAGCTAAAGAATGAAACCGTCTATGAACGTTCAGTCATGATCCACACTTTCTTTCTCTAAAGAGCCTAGCTACCCACCTGTATTTGCTCGTCTTTGGTCATAGGTGTAAGGCTAATTTGCATAAGTAAATAACCCATGTATTGATCACTGTTGGCACTGCTCAGGATGACTTTCAAATCTAAAGTTCTGCAAAACAAGCAAGTTTTTCTAACTGCTAACGAAAAATCGGGTACAAAACGTTCAATACTGGTTTGGAAGAAATTGCGATAATTCAACTGTGGCCGAGCCCATGAAATCGTCCAATGCAAATCGGTCGTAATCGTAAACCTGAAAGACAGAACTATAGAGCATGATAACTATAATCTCTGTTGAGCTGTAAGGAACTATTTGCAGAACTACGTCGATGAAAAATGTGTATCTTAAAAGCAATATGTTGAAAGAGCATTTAGTCTGTGAAGAAATATAGTCTCTGAAAACTATAGTTTCTGAAGAACTATCTATAGTCCCTGGAGAACTACAGTCTCTGAAGAACTGCAGTTTCTGAAGGACTGCAGTTTCAAATGAACAATAGTCGCTGAAGAACTAAAGTCTCTGCAGGTTGGTTGCAGCCTTACGCTTATAGTAGAAATGTAGTTTCTGAAGATCTATCTATAGTCTCTGAAGAATTTTAGTCTCTGCAGGTAGGTTGCAGCCTAATGCTTATAAAGAACAATAGTTTCTGACGAACTACCTATATTCTGTGCAGAACTATAGTTTCTGACGAAATTTAGTCTCGGAAGAACTATAGTCTCCGAGTACTATGGTCTCTGAAGAACTGTAGTTTCTGAAGAACTATATTTTCTGTCTGAAGAACTATAGTTCCTGAAGAACTATTGTCTCTTAAGAACTGTAGTCTTTGAAGAACTGAACTGCAGTTTCTAAAGAACTATAAACTCTGAAGAACTATAGTGTGTGCAGAACTATAGCCACAGCAACTCACCTCTACAAGCAATTGGGCTGTCGGCTCGTCGATCAATTGCGATATGTGCTCGTCCCAGAGTGGATTCAGATTTTTGAATATCGTATTACTTTTGTATATGGTTTTACCCTTGTATTTGAATTTAACATAAGGATCGCTACTACCTGAAAGTCAATCCGCCAAATTTGTTTCTGAAAATTCCATTTTGCCGTAAGGATCTAAGTACCTGAGGCATCTCTGATTACCAAATCCCTGCCTTCGCGCAAATGGATTTTCAATAAGAACGACGAAAATCCGGAAACATTAAATACGTCCGTATCGAATGAACTCGTGCGACTATTAGTGTCCTGGAAAAAAGTCAAATTTCCCGCCATTTTGTACGATAAGCAAGTATGCTTGAGTCTATTGCATGGTGACGTTTATTGCAAGCACAAAAAAGGTTGTAGGGTACACATTTTGTGCGTGTAAAGCGTGTTTGACAAAATGTTGACTATAGCTACTGACTGGAATCCAAAATTGTTTTTTTACAGAACTGAATACGGCTGCATCACGATTTCACGATATCCGTTGTAGTTCGCTTGCGCATGCAACATACCTGTCGCATAAGTTCGGCAACGGTGCTGTTTATGGATTCAACTGTGGACTGGCGAATTACCCGGCGATTGGGCCGAAGTTCGACTGCGATGGGTGGCGACGATGCCAGCATATCGGAAGCACCAGCCTCTTCGAGTTCTTCGCTCAATGGAAATACTTCGTCGGAACTTGCGAATTCGACTTGCCGATTTGACGGACCCAAATGTTTGATATTGTTCTGCGGATTAGTCGTCTCGTGTCTGATGATCTAGAAATTGATGAAGACATTATGGATCAGCAAGCCGTAATCTAGCTGCAATAACGACCAAATTGCCGATTTGACGAAATCGGCCAGCGAATAATAAAGCGCAATATGGCTGGAAATAACAAGGAAACAAGCGAAGTGTGACCAACGCATGAGCAAGCAACTTTTAATCGCCTGACAGAACACGACGAAAACAAGTCGATGAACTATAGAGCTGTAACACGATCTCGCGCAGCGCCATAAAATATAAATATAACAACTTAGCAGCAGCTTGTATAAACATGAAGGCAAATCAAAACAACAAAAGTTTCCAAGCCAAGATTTATGAAAGCTAAAATGGAGAACTACATTGGCTGATAAATTGGCTGACAAACGGCGAACTATGACTTCATTGACTTACACTCTTCTTGGGCGATTTCCCCGTCCAAAATTTTCCAATGAGCGACGGGCTTGTGTTGTTGGTTAAGCTTGTTACGCTGTCGCTGCGACCGCCGCCGTTGTTGTAGTGCAAGACTTCCACCGAAGAACTTCGAACGTTTTTTCCGTTTGAATTGCTGCTATTCAAATGAGCCTGCGAAGCGGCGCGCGAACGCAATTGAAAACGTTTTATGTTTTTCCAAATTTTTTGCCGTTTCGTCGAAGCTGAAAAAGTTAGTTAGGAACTGCTATGGAAAAACAAAAATTCGATTCTCGAATCGACTTTTCTTCGTCGTGCTATTTTCCTAAGTAAATTGAAACAAGTTCGTTGATTGCACGCGAGAGATGATCAAGTACGGCGCCAAAACTGTTTAATTGCGTTTATTGCAATTGTAAACGGATTAACTTTTTTCGCGATGTAGTACTTCGCGTTTATAGCAATGGAAAATTGTCTAGTAGAGTAAAAAACAAATTTTCGTCGCCGAATTTGAATTAATGTTGCTCGCGGGAACTCAAGAAAATTCCATTATCCAACTTTTTATCTAATATTTTAACGCTCCTAAGTTAATTTTTAACGATTTTTGGAAGGAAGTACTAAAATATTTTCGATGTAATTTATCACGGGCCAGTGAAAAAAACAAGCTTGTGGATTTTTGAGAAAGATAATATAGAAGAGAAGATAAATTAACTTGCGTAACGTTTTAACAGGATAATGGTTTTTTTGTTGGTTTTAAATTGATAAATGGCTGCGTTGGAACAAGAAAACGTGGAACATTGTTCTACTTTTTTTCAAAAGACAAACAGATGGCAGAAAGCAAATTTATCGTCGACATATGATTTCAAAAATTCATGAAGAATGGTCATATTTCAATACTGTGTAAATTCGCTGGGTTTTTTTGAAGAAAAGCGCAAATCTGATTTAGCTAGCTTGCAGCTATTTTTTGAAAAATTGATTTCTCAGCTCAAATACAAGTTTTAAAACAAAACCTGTGCAAATTTTAGCTATGTTTAGAGCTAAAGAAATCTGAAAATAATACTCACCAGTCGGAGAAAGAGGCGTTGGCGATATTGGACCACCGGAATATGGAGGGCTCGGAGAATCAGTATGGCGATCATCTGAAATATACAGAGCCGAGCTTTTATCCATTGCGCATCAAATTCAAAGGCCATATTAAATTTTCTCGAATCCCGTCCCTCGAACCCGGACGTCAAACGTTTTAACTATATACCATCTGAACACCGCGGGGAATGAAATTAATTCGCTTCGCTAGCAAGAACAAAGTTCATCATTTGTCTTTAGTACCCAAAAGAATTCGAAATAAAGAAGCGCCATTTAAAGAGAAAGAGATAGAGCTTTACTCTTTCCAGGGTGAAATCCATTTCTCACCTTGATCCGGCATCCTGGACGTAGATCCGGACGAATGGCTGCTACCAGCGCAGCTGAATAAATCTTAAAAAACAAATTATCTCGTTCGACTTTGATGTTAGTTTGGTAGATCAATGAGAAAAAAATGCCTCCTACATTCGCAATAAAAAAGATTAATCCGAGTCAAGTCGCATTTAAATTGAGGAATAAATGCGAATCGAATGTGTCAACACGAATTTTCAATTTCAACTATCAACACAATCACATTCTAACAGCCAATGTGTGTTTGCATTTTAGCACACACCTCTTCCATCATCCAAGTCAAACAAATTTCTTATGTAAGAAATGTCTGTTTGCTTAATCAAGATAATCGTCGCTAAAGCGAAAACCTATTTATAGAGGAAAAATTATGCTGGAAAAATAACTAAAACAGCTAATTAAGGTTACAATTCCTTCCTAATTAGGCAAATACTCTGCGTAAAACAATGGTAAATTTTCTGCATTAATTGGAATTGAAAGTTAACATTATTTCAGATTTTTCTTACTATTTCTGTACATTTTTAATTCCAAGAGTAGAGTTTCAATTCTTAATGATAATAGATAACAATTTTAAAACCTTTAATTAAAACTTACTCGAGAGTGTTTTAAAATCATAATATTTTGATAAAAACGGAAGAATTTTAAAAATAATAAATGCAAGTGAAGAAATAAAACGTCATCGTCTATGAAAAATTATTTTGGAAGCGAAATATTGCAAAATGGCATAAATCATTTTTCTTTAATTTATTCTGATTGTTATAAAGCCAGTTACTGAATAAATAACTTTTAGCAAAATATTTGTTTAGAAAATCACTATCTTACTTGAATGTTTATTGCAATGGGAAAATGTTGGGAAAAAATAGCAAAAACAGCTTGATCGAAAAAGGCATGCAAGCATATTCACTAGCTCAACTGACTTTTCATTCGAATTTTACTCCATTTCTTCCCTAAAACGAGGTTGTCACTTTGGGTGAAACATAAAGCTTCTGGTTTTTTTTTGTCCGGAAAATTGTGCAAAAACTGTGAAGTTTGTTATAACCGCCTAGAGAGTCAGAGAACTTGTAAAAAAAGTACACGTTCACGAATTTGAAAACATGAATAAAATATGTTTGCTAAAAGCAGCTTGCGTCTAGTCAATCAATTAAATCTAGCGGGAGGAATAAATTAGTAGAATTTTTTTAATCCGAAAATCCCAACAGAATTTTCCATCAGCATAAACAACTTACTGAGCAAAAAATAGATCTAAAAACAAATTTTTTGTGAAATCCGATAGGTAACTTCCATTAAGTAATAAATTTTAGAGAATAATTTTTATCCGATACTGCCAGATTTCATCAGAAAATTTTTAAATTACAGTGATTAATTTGTGATGGAAAATGTCGTAATTACTGTATAGGTGGTAACTGGACATTCAAAAGCATTAGAAAGATAATCATGATCATCAATAATTCTGCCTCTAGTTACTAATTTACAGCCCAAAATCCGAAATTATTTGAAACTGTAGTTGAAAAATAATTAACTACAAATACATAGCTAAGTAAGAAAAACATGCTGACACTGCCAACTTAAACATAAAACTAAATTTTCGTATGGCTGTCTATGTTATTTTATCCTAATGTTAACATGATTAAAAGCACATCTTTTTGTTTCGTAATTTTTTCATCGGTTCAAATTACATTCAAATAATTTCATTATGTCGTCAGTAAATTTAATCATGGCAACATTTTCTTTTTTATCAAGACTCGAATATTTCTTAAGAAAACAAAACATTACTTTAAAAGTTGACAGACTGGACAGTTTTCTTGCATTTTCTCGTTCATTAAAAAATTCTCAAGGGAGTACATTCCCTCAGGCAAAGTGTTTTTTAATTCAATTTGAAAATAATAGACAGAAACCATAATAAAATAAAAATATTTGGAAATTAATTTACTTGATTAGATAGTAGCTTAATTTACATTATTTTATAAATATGAAAAATCTTAGTTTAAAAATATACGCGAAAGAGCAAATAAAGCTAAAAAATTGTCTGAAAAGACGTCTGAAAATCATGACCATTTTGGTTAAGTTTGAATTTTTTGCTTCAGTGAAGAAAAATGGGAACTATAGTCTGCCACGTTTTATAATCTCTCAGGATGAAAATTTAGCGAGCCAGTGAACCATGAACAAGTTTAAAATGACGATAGAAAATTTGTTTTGAAATTAGCTTGCGATTTTTTTACTTGAAGCCTTGAGCCGACGACGAAATAAAATCGGACTACTTTCCGCCGATCGGCTTTGCCTCCATGAGAAAATTTTCGACACGGTTAAATCGTCCATGCGATGGTGAGGCTGATGAATTTGGTCGGTTTTATTCATGATTTGCATAAAAAATTGAAAAAGTAATAAGCTCGCAAGCTGAAAACGAGCCGCGTCGACGACGACGACGACGCGTGAAAAAGCTTTTGGTCGATTATTTTTCCTCCTCGTATTCAAAAATTGAACCTCGCCGACCGCACTATAGTTGGACTATCGTTCCGAACTATATGTCCCGTTCACACAATGTACACTCCCAATCAGCGACGGCAGCAGTCAGACATTCGCCCTAGCCGTCGGTGAAACGATTAACATGTTCGTTTCGATCATGGTTCAATTAATATTATGTTTTCGGTGAGAGCTAAAAAATCCATCCATAGGTGATAATTTTTGAAAAAAAAATTTTTCATCCATAAAGTTGATGTTATGAAAAAGAATATTTAGGTAGAGAAGACAGTGCTGGAGATCGTCGCAGCAAAAAACAACTAGACACTTCATCTAGAAGCGAAAAATCGAACTATCGTTAGCTTTTCATTGCTCGGACTGCGTCAAAAAATTTAAATGATGAAGAAATTGAGCTAGAGACGGATTTTTAAACGGATTGACGGAATGATACACTTTTTGAACTGGATACGAAACGAAATCGGCTCTTTTTCGGTCGCTTGTAATGGGTTTTCGAGCATGAAAAGGCATTACGTGTCCCGTTTTTTAAGACGGCTAGCTCGTCGTTCGGCATCGATCAGACTGAATAGGAATGTTATTATGGGCACTGAAACAACTACTATAGTTGAAGCCATAGTAGTCCGTGGAAGTACCTATTGAATGGCTGACAAACTTCGTTGGTTCTTCTTCTTCTTCGATGATTCTAGTGTGCGCCAAAAAAAACTAGAGAGTAGCTTTCGATCGACGGTTGAAATAGCTGAGAAGAGGCTTAAACTTGAAAAAGAAACCCTAAACTGATCAATTTTTATGAACGTCCAAACACGACTGGGTAATGACATGAGAAAACAACCGTGTGTCATTTATTTTATTTATAACAGACAGTGAATGTTTACCCAGAAAGGTAATGTTTTAAATCAAAGATTAGAGTTAATTTCTAATTTCTGTCACCGTAAAATGCTAATTATCCATGAAAACTGTCATTTCTTGCCACTTAGGGAAAATGGCTTATGGTATTCCTGTACCTTTTTTTATACAAATAGGAAAGACAATTAATTATTGAACTCTACTTGAGAACAAAAGCAGATGTCTTTTGGACACCTGAAAAACAAATTAACTGCTCATTGAAACCATTGAAAAAATGGCTAGTGAAAATTGTTCGCTTAAAATCAATGGCTGCGAACAGTGAACAAAACATAAATCACATTTATTACACACTGCATTTCATGTCCTGACTATCACAGCTTTGCGCAGTTAATTTTATTATCTATACAATGTAGTCCATGGCTACAGCCATTGTTAATTTTTTGAATCTCTGTAAAAGAACATCGATTTATCGAATTCGTTAACATAAAAAATTAGCAATCAGAACACCCTGAGGTTTATATTAAATTTTTTCCTCCTAAATTCCTTACCAGATTTCGTCACGAATTCGCGTAGCCAATTGGGAAATTTATCCATTTTTTTAATCTTCCATTTGCTCCACCGAGGAAAAACACAAATAGCGACTGAATCCGACGAATAAAAAGAGCAACACGGTTTTTGCCTTAATTACTTTATCTGTTCCTCTAAAATGTTGTGTTTGTTTCATTTGCTTTTCACATGTAATTGGCTTTTTAACGTTTCATGTGATCGACATTTAGTTTCCGACCGAACAAACCGTCGAATTTACGTTGTTACCCAGTTAGCCATTCGTACCGACGAATTTGCAAAATTGGTGAAATGAATAATAAATTTTTAATCATCGGCTTCGATTTTTGTTTCGAAACCAATAACCGTAGTTGACAAACGACGAGCCGTGAAGTGTTTCATGAAATAAAAAAAAATACAAAAAATAGGGGCCATAAATTACAAATTTTTATTTCAACACATCAAATTTAGCGGTAAATTCAAAATTTCGCGCTTTATTATATAAGCAGGTTAAAACGACTGTACACATTCAAAAGCATACGTTTTTTTAAACTATCTCTATTTACACATACTGTAAGAAGGATACTGTGTCATAAGATGAAACGCCCACGAATGTTTGTTTTAAAACAAGGGATTTGTTTTTCGATACGCCGGTTAAGAACTCTCGCATGATAATACGTAACATATTCTTCCGTTGGATGTACATTGTAATTCGCCCCAGGCCGAGTTACGAGGACACCGACAGTGCACTAAGACCTTCAGCGGTAATTCCTCGCCATACCATATCTTAGCTACGGTACGATGTTTCTTCGTGCACATCGGAATGCGACGCGAAGGTACGCAAGATTTGAATTGTGTGTTACCGATGGTCGCGTACGAGAACGGATCCTCCAGAGAAGTGCTCCTGGAACATTTGAACTGTTTCGGACAGTCGCAGTACTGGAAGCCGACCGACGTGGTCTCTTGTAGGTCTCGAGGTTGGACGGCCATGCAAATTTCACTGACGAATTTGCCCTTCTTTCGATTCACTTCGCACGTCGGTAAACGACCGTCAACTTTCTAAAACAAGCGCATGCCATTGACTATCGAGACGCATTAATGATTAAGCCAGTGGGTGCATGGGGTGCAATTGTGCTCATTATGCAAGTGTGAAACGTAAATTATATTGGTTTTTCTTTATTTTTCAACTCTGTTTGGTGGTGGGAAGGAGTGAAACAACAAAAGGAATAAAAATAATCTTACGTGCATTTCTTCTTTCACATAACCATTGTAGTAGTCACTTACTGATACGACTCGCCATACTTTTAAATCGGTATCTTCTTTGTTGTATGTTGTCGGATGAGTATAAATAGATTTAACCAGTAATAATAACATACACGTCCATATCATCATGACGGTTAATTTCGACATTCTTCGAGTGTTTGTGTCAAAAAAATGTCGCCTCCAACTGGATAAAGCAACCCGACACTTTGTTGAATGTCAGCCAAATTATTTCAAACCATCGACCTTCGTTGACCCTTTCTGCTGAATGAGAGCCAACTATTGGCTTTCGACAAACTTTCGACAAACAAATAAACAAGCGCCAATAGTTAAACACAAGACCACCAGGGTCGAGTTTTCGAAACCGAAGGTATTCGGGTTTTGATACTCGAAAGTGGTTGTTTTTTTTATATTCGGCGAAGAATTTCAGTAAAAAAAAGTTCCACCGAAGTGAAGAGCCGAGCTTGTTGAATATAGTTTTAGCGAATAGACAGCGTTTCACCAAGCGACTCCTAATAGCAACAACTTAGGCAAGAAACAAAGTCAGATTTGTTTGTAATGGAGCAAATTTTAACACCGATCGAGACTCCTTATCTCAGATACCTATGTCTCTTTTGGTGAGACCTTAATCTTTATATTATAAGCCCGTTCATTCAGAGGTGTTTTTTTTGTTTGCCTACGAAATTTAAATTCCAATCACACGTGTTTTAGGGGCGTAGGAACGCTTTGAGCAAACTAAAACATAAACTTTTTTTTTGTAAATGTCTGTTTGATTTATTTGAACTGTAACTATTAAGCCGGTGACTGTTGCAGACTAGAAACTGGACACTATTTGAACGGATTTCATCTTAATCGAGTTCCAAAAGTGACTCACAAAACTTGTCACTGTGTCGTCATATTGTATTTAAAAAAATTCTTTGAAACAAGTTAGTGATGAACTTGGAGGAAGTTTTCGAGGTTAAAATTTTAGTTTTCAAAATGTTTATTTATAGTTCATTTTTTCAAAATATTGGCTGTTTTAATTTTTTGCTAGATGTTTTGACCTTGAAACCATTTATTTGCCTGAGGAATTTTTTTGCGACCAATAAATCGAGTGGCTATATAGTTCATAAGAAATGATGCTGTATAATGTTTGAGGTGGTAGTAAAGATTAGAATTTGCGACGAAACAAACATCATACAGTTGTTGGCCAAAGTATTTTAACGATCGCCAAAATCGTGTTTGATCAGCTTTTACGATGTGTTAATAATTTCAAAAATGTTGCAAATAATTTAGACGACAGTCAGCAAGGTGGATCACAGTTGCTTAATTTTGATGAAATTTTGGGGTAACATTTTCTCGTAAATAGCCCCGCACAAATAACCCCCTCGAAAATTGTCCAAAATTGAACCATTCGAAATAAAACAACCGCTCCCCCCCTCCCTAACTATAACCCTTTATTTCATTCTACCGGTATATGTTCAGAAAAAATGCCTTTTGCGGCTGGTATGTTTTGGAAACATATATTCGAAATTGGCGTTGTTTTTCGTGCGTTTTATCATTTGGTAATGTTTTTTCTTTGAATCACACTTTAAAAAACATTTTAACTGGTAACAATGTTTCATGCAGTATTATTTTATTCGTAACATCAATACATAAGTTTTAAAGTTTGGAAAAGAATAACCCCCTCCCCCTCCTCAAAAATAACCCCCCCCTCGTGAGACCCATGTGGGTTATTTTACATTTACAGTGAGGGGCTTAGGTTGAAACAGGCGAGGGGGGTGGGCTTAAAAATGAAAACAAAAAGTCTTTATGACATTGCGGAAGACGTTGCGTAAAACTTTTTTCAAACATTTAATTCTGCACTGGCTATCACTTATGGCTGATCATTATTCCAAGCAATATTTCCTGAATTATAATGTCTGTGAAATAAAAATTGTGCAAAACCAAAAAAACATGTTTACATTCTCAATGTTAAAGTTTTCAAAATTGTGTAAAATTCTTTGCCTGTTTACTGACATAACAAGAATGAAACTTCAGAGCCTCGTTCTCTTTTTTTCGTCTACAAAAACGAGCGATGATGTCAAAGATCGGGAATTTGGTTTCAATTTATGGAAAATTGAATTCACTCGCCACTTTCCACTAATATGGAAATTCGTATTGCCATTGATACCAGTAACTTGGTGACGTGGATACTCAGCAAAAACTGCGTTGATGCAGACCGAACTCTCGATACAATGTTTCAAGTATTCCTCGCTACGACCATTCGCAAACGGTTGTTCAGGGGCTACAAGCGGGAAAGCTAGAATTTGGATCCAGAAAATTATCTGGCACATGGGTAAAAGATAGAATTTCAATTCCAGGAACTGACTTATATAGGAGAGCAATTGGCGAGATACGGTATCAGCAGAATGTAGGCTTGGTAGGGTATAATACAAAAATGCCCAAAAACCAACCGAAGACACCCCCGCCGAAATCATTAAGTCTGGTTGTAAATATTCCCAATATGTAAATAGTGTTACTCAAATAAGACACTGATGAGTTACACCTGTTGATAGCTCGATAAATTTGTTTTTCTGCAGACAAGGCAATATCAAACAAGTGGGAATAGTTCCGATAACACCTTCAACAAATAAAGGAGTGTTCGTTTTCGGGAAATTTGGTAGCAAGTTAACAATTGGTGGCGACATGTATTCGACCTCAGTTGTCAACATCAAGACAAATGTGAGCGATGTACATTGGTCAATACGTGCTCTGAAAAATTACCAATCTAACAAAACTTTTTTCGTTACACTCGATACGGGGACCATGGCAACGTTCGCCTTCAGGCTAATTTACTATAATAACTCTATAAAGTCCCTTGTTGACATAGGAATTGTGCTCACCCAAAGGGATGAAATTCATGATTTTGCTTGTGCAAACGATGTTCGTGATTTTCCAATGGTTGATATTTGCTTGAAAAAGAATATGATGATTCGAAAAATGTCTGAAAAATGCTTCGAATTAAATTCAGCAAGTTATGTGGTTAGATGACTGTCTGGACCAAACACTTGTACAATACTAGCGACAGTGTTGTCGTATGATTCAAGCAAAATTCCTGACTATGTTGTCATGGCCGAAACATACACTATGAGGAGGAAAATCCTGAGCTTCTCATCAGAGTGAAGTTTTTCGAAAGGTATTTCGTTGGTTTCAATTACGACAAGAATGAGATATTTATCGGTGAACCTGATACAATTTGGAAAAATTGGAAAGTAAACATAAAAATGAGACGTACAAGCAATAAACTGATCCATCTGAATGTGGGTCATATTTCTTTTTTGAATACTTTGGTTGTAGGGGCTTCGAGGGAGTTAATCATTTAACAATGTAAAGATGTTAAATACTAAATCACCTCGAATAATAAAGTCACTAAAATATTAAATATTACAAAATTCAAAAATGCTGTAGCGAACCAGCAATTGCGACTACTGTGTGTTGTGGTGCATCTTTCCAAATAAGGATTCCAATATCCCACGGATCCCAATTATAAAGTTTAACTTTTACTGTTGAAAACGTTTACCTACACTTATTACATTCATAACAAAAGGAGACTTGTCAATTTATTTAGTCTCCAGAATAAGAATAAGCGGTGATTTCATTTAGGTCTTATTATTTATGGCTATTATTTTTCGCTTTCTATTCCGCACACTTGTAATAAAATTAGCTAATCCCCTATCCTCTAAGGCGTCCGTTACCTTCCTAGCTCCTTGGTTGGCATGGCGGTTCGCTAGGGTAGTCGTCAATGATTGTTCCACTAGGGATATGGTTTCTAACAGAATTTCTACACGCTTCACGCACAAATAATACTTACCTAAGTTTCCTCATGAATATTTTCGCAAACAAAGCTCAAAAACGACCTTCTAATACGAAAACATTTACTTCAACAACAGTATAATTTTTAAGGCAAGCATTAATTTGCATAAAATTGAAGAAAAGTCATTAACATTATTGTAATAAGCATAACAATACAATGTGAAATATTTAAAATGTTACGACATGGGCACATTGCTACACACTTATTAATTATTAATTTATTAATTTACTTATTAATGAGATGAACCCGTTTTTCTTCTAAGGACAAAGGATTTATCCGAATTGGACAGAATACGAGAGTACAATGAAAATAATTTCACACAGACTCTTCGTGATATGATTACATAAAATACAAAATGTATTTTCTTTCTCATGACTCGACAAAAAAGATAGTTAGCAAGCGTCCATTCCTACAGAAAGCCAGTTAAAATAGTATTTTGATCAAGGTTGACAATTGTTTTATCGATTTAAAGTTTTTGTTTGTTTGACGCCTCCTTAATAGTATAGTATGTCAAATTTGATTTGCAAGTGCGATTCGCGAGTTTTATACTTTTGCGGAATGATGTGTGTAAAGTAAATGTCAAAGAATGTACTGTAGTGTGCGTATTTAATCGCCAAACTTTCTATTTTTGATAAAAGATTTCTCAATATTTTGATGAAATAAGATAGTTTTTTTGCTCGGCGGACACTTTTACTGGATATTTTATAAACTACCAACAGAAAAATGCGTTTTCGCTGAATTTTGACTCATTCATCAATGACTCGTTATTGGAACGTTTAAATAGATTATAACTCCGCACACTACAGTAAGCAATGTCACTTGCAGCTTTACACACCTTATTCCGCAAAACTATAAAACTAACGAGTTGCACTTGCGAATCACATTTGACGTACTATACTATTAAGGGAGGCGCAAACAAAAAAAACTGTAGTTCAAAATATATTCATTGTTTTTCTGTCGCTCAAAGCAAATAAATGTTTGTTTGGTTTGACGACAATAACGAGTATTCAAAAGCAGAATATTTTTATGACTGTCCTATTCAAAAAAAAAGTTCTTAAAATGAATTTTGCACACTTATTGGAAGTTATAGATTTTATGAAGCAAATTTAGGTCGTTATTCTTTGTCGATTAAATGAAATTCAACGCAAAGGTTCACCTTTTTATAAATTTCTGTCAAAAATGAAAATGCCTAATCATCAATATGTTGCATGAGTCAAGAAGAGTTACTAATTTAAAATTTTGCTGACTGTCATTAAATTTCATGATGATGACAATAGTTAGTAATCGACAAAGACAGCTGTTTACATTTTGGATTATTTCCGAAAAAGTTCTTTCTATACCTTGGGCATTTTAACAAATAACCTAATTTCTGACATTGACGAAGCAATTTGTTTTACTCGTTAAAAGTGAGCATGAATTTGAAAACAGATTGATCGAAACTACAAAACTGAAAACAAAACAACAAAATTCTGCATTAGCAACTATACAGCTACCGGTTTTTGATTCCATATTCTGCGGTGACCTTGTGGAATTGACGCTGAAAGTTGCACAGAACCGGAGTGTAAAATATTTTTCGGTTTGGGCTGACACATTAGACTGTCTCGTACAGCCTTCCGAAAAAGGTCATTCTCGATAAAATAAACGATGAAATTTAATGTGCTATTACAATGGGCAATTAAGCCGATGTACATGTAAACCCAAGGAGGAAAACCGTCGCCAAGTTGAAGTAGGAACACAACTGCCAATGGTGACCATGTAATGAGGAAAAGGAAGAAAATTTTAAACGACGTTTTAATAATCTTTATTTCGTTCAACATCGACAAAGAGAGCGTTTTCGCCTCGTCAGTGCCGATGATTAGCCTCAGCGCTAGTTTGCACTTTCGAATGATAAGATAGATTTTCAAGTAAAATATAAATGCGATAGAAATAGCCAACAGCAGCACGCAAGTGTAGAATCTGGCGTACGATGGTAGATCAGCGTCCAGTGTGCAAAATCGGACATTTAAACTGTACTGCACTTTCCCCCATCCGAAATGATTTGGTATGTGCACCGCGTAACTGAATAGCCATACGAAAATGATGTAAACTGCATTACGTCTCGGAGTGAAATGTTTTAGGTACACAGCAAACTGTCCAATGTAATAATACCTAAACAGAATCAAAAAATTAATCAAAGAGAATTCATCACGTGATTCTTTACCTGCTGATGGCAATTAAAGCTATACTGTACATGGACGCAACACAGCCGGGTGCGCAAATTGTCGACAAAATTGCACATAATGTATGACGCTCGACAAACCATTGTCTGCCGAATAAAATTCCTGCAGTTTCAAGATTAGTATTGGGAACAATAGTATTAAAACTATTTATTCGAAAATGTTTATGATTTCGCATATGATTCAGCAGCATTGTAGCTAGCTCGGGTTCGGGTTTGCGCCCAATGTTGCAGCTATGTTAGCTATTTGTTTTCAATTATATTTCTCACGGCAAATGAAATTGTGTGATCATTGGTAGTTTGATGTAAATCGTAATCAGTATCCATAAATATGTGCAATATGTAAAGAAATTATGTTATTCTACATCAGACTTACCAGCAATGCTTGATGGCATTGTTACCATTGACACCATGAAATCTCCTAGTGCCAAATTTACGATGAACGAATTTATACTCTTCCGCAAATCTTTATTAATAACAATTATAATAATGACCTAAGACGAGAATTTGATTACGAAAAAAAAACTACTATTTCCAAAACAAATCTTACCATTGCGTTCCCGACAGAACCCAAAATGGATGCGCAACCCAAAATAATAACATAGGTTGAAACATAAATTGGAAAACTGGCGAACCCAGCAGTTATGTTGAGCAAGTCGTTGAAAACGACATTTTGGTTAACAATCTCCATAATTTTTTATGGCTTTCTTCATATAACAAAGTGACATCCCTGGAATAATAAGTTCTTGCAATAAAAAGTTAATGATGATAAAATACGTAGGGAAAAATATTAAAATACATAGGGAAAAATAATATGGAAAAATAATAATATTTATTTTAAATAAAAAATAACTATAATTCGGTTCTAAAATTATAATGGTTTCTCATGAAAATAGAATTAATTGCCTTAGCTTTTACTAAAAATTTCAGTTTTATATTATACGGGCAATAAATCACAATCAACTCTGCGCAAACAGTTAATGGGAATTACTTTAACTTTAACTTTAAGAAATTTTAATGATGCAATTTACTTTGTGAACGTGATCAACACTTTTTAAAGACAATCATTGAATATTATTCAGTGATAATTAAGGTCGTTTTTACAAATATCTCATCAGTTCTTATTGTGGTGATTTTCATCAAACAAATCTGACTTCGTCATGTATTTCTGTGTCTCGACGTGCAAGACTCTTTGAAACAATGGAGGCAATGAACATTGAAGATACTTTCTTTTCTGAAACCTGATCATTTGGAAAATACTTTCCTTTAGACTATCGAAGCGTGACATTCTAGAAATAATTTATTAATGAAAATATGAGGCAAATAGTTTCTTTGATGTTTTTGTCTTCTTTTAAACTTGCTTGAAATTATTGATAATGGAATATTTAGACACGTAAAAAAACAAAATAAATCGTTCGTAATCATTAAATACTGGTAGAAGGATTTAAAAACTTTTAAACAAAAAGAACAACTTGAGAAGAAGTGAAATTTTTCGTAAAAATAACCTACAAAAAGCATAAAAATGCACCCCTATGTACTAGCTAAGCTGAGATTATCGTATTTTCTGGTAGCATTTTCATCCTGTTTACCATTTCCAGTTGCATTCTTCCGATTCTAATCTTGATTAAACCAATTTTAAAAGAAAAAAATACTTGTTGAATTGACAGCAATGGCGTGCATGGCAAAACCATGTTGTAGTACAGAAAGATATGATGAAGTGATTGCAGGATTTATCGATAGCCCTACAGTTAATTAATTAATTAATTTATTACCGCATCAAGCCTGATGGTATGGTACAAAAATCACAAACAAGAAAATTAATTAAATCACACAAAATCACAGTTCTATCTTCTTTCTTTTGTTTCTTTAATGTTCGAATAAAATTTGTCGTCACCAGTCAATCGGTATCCAATGAATTGGGTTTCCCGTTCGCCAAACTTCCACTTCATAATAATCGTCCATTCTCGTTCTCCAAATCGTCCTCTATCTTTTCAGTACCGTACACCATTTGAACGCGAATCGAGTTGTGTAAGGTTGTTGAATCATCGAATTCATATAGCCAAGAGCATCGGATGTTTGTATGTGCACCGGTAAAAATATATTGCATCGATTCTTGTCACCAAACCAGAACATTTTTCGTTTATACATCGTGATCGATCTTGCCCATCGTCAAATTTAATAATTTTCTGGATTGGATCATTTAGTAAGTTTTGGCTGATTGAATACTGTATAGATGGCCGGACCGGAGGCATAAGAAACGGCGGAGCGAAAAAAGCAACCGACCGACCCGTGCGGCTGCATAGTTTACACTCTAGTCCTACAGTTACGTCAATTTAAACATTTCGCACAGCAAGATAAAATTGGCAGGTTTTCTGTTCTTTAAATGGGTGGATTATAGGCGTTAAAGGCGAATTACATGAAGTACATTTTCTTTTTCTTAATCGAACCCGCTTATACTTAAAAGCAACTTTGTTCCAACTAAATGTAGCATTTGGAGACATTTATCACGTACTTGAACACTTGATTTTAACATTAAATGATGTCAACGTTTTAACATGTTGGCGACCGTAATAATCTTTGTGGTCGCTATTTCATTGCATGAAGTTGACTGTTGCGGCTCAATAATATTCGAATGTGCAGGTAGTTGCAGTCTGGGTGTGGAATGTGTTGGTACAGAATTTTTGCAGTGTGCAGATACGTTCGCACGCTTCCTTTTACCCCTGAACACCGAATGGATGATTATTGTAAGAGTAAAAAATGGTTGCCCGTCACAAAATTATAATTGTGGCATAATCCATTCACTTTTCAGTTTCATCTTTCAGTGAAGGAGCGGCGGAAACATGAAAATTTCCCAATTTTAGAAAAGCTAAAGGAATAAAGAAATGTTTTTTTAAAACTAAATTTACATGAAGAGAATGTACCACGTTGTTTGTTCCTTTCGTTTGCAGCACATGAAATTAATTTTAATTGATTTCAATTTACTGCACACTATTAGGTACAGGGTGGGGCATATGTTTTTACAAGGAATTAAAAATTAAAATTTAGTTTAATTTGTCATTAAGTCTAAACAATTTTTATGTAATTTTATTCCCCTGTCTTTATCCTATTATTGTGTAAAATTTGAGCTAATTTTGTTTTTATTTGAGTCAATTACGAATACAAAAGAAAAGAGAAGTGCAGTAATTGCCTTGAAAAATGCAAAGTTTACACTGGCAGAGATTGCAAAACAGCTCAAAATGAACCTAAAAACGGTTTATAACCAAATGAAACGTTTTGATGAGTTGGATACACTTGAAGACCATTCAAAAAGTGGACGACCAATCACCGCCACAACTCCTGCCAATGTGCAGATCATCAAGAAACGAATTCAACGCAATTCACAGCGATCAATGCGTAAAATGGCCAAAGATCTAAAAATAAGCCCACGATCGGTACAAAGAATAGTAAAAAAGAAGCTCAATTGTCGTCCTTAAAAAATAGCAGATTATCATTATCACAGTCATTATCTTACAGAAGAAATGAAAGCTAATCGGTTGAAAAAAGCATGAAAAATGAAGAGGTTGGTCGCTGCTGGACGTCTTGATTCGGTTGTCTTCACAGACGAAAAAATTTTCTCTGTTGAACATCATCACAATTCGCAAAACGATCGACAACTGTTGCCAAAGGGTACCTCTAATTCTCCAGATACATAAATCGTCACTCGAAGCCATTTTCCGACTTCTGTAATGGTTTGGGCTATCTATGCTACTGGTAGGACGCCACTCGTCTTTGTTGACAAAGGAGCCAAAATTGATGCGAAGTACTATCGAGAACGAATTCTTCGAGGCACACTGGAGCCATGGACTCGTAAGCACTTCAAAAATAATCCTTGGACCCTTCAACAAGATTGGGCACCAGCACACATAGC
>JAQGBA010000724.1:0-25482 GCA_034698125.1 Prionchulus punctatus
TGTTTCATCATGGATTGTATACTGAAATTCATACTATACTGGAATTATACTCGAAAGATTTTTTTCCAGTATACTATGTATACTATACTATACTGGAAAAATTTTTTTAAATTTGTACTATACTATACTATACTAGAAAAAAAATTTAGGCTTATACTACTATAATTACTATACTATAATTCAACAAGTCATACTGGAATACATGTGAATGTAGAATAAAAGCTTAAAGGTGTCAGTAGCCACATAACGGAAGTAAAAAAACAAGAAACTGACCACATTGTCTCGTCATTTGAAGGGCATAAATATGCGAAAACAACATTGCCAACTATAATGATGCTTCCCTGAAGCATTCCCAATACGCTTATTCAATCGAAGAGAACAACGCCGAACGCTCGCAGTAAAATACATTTACTGAACGACTGATAAAGAATTTGATGCGAAATATGTTTTACGATCGACAAAAGTTGCAGAAGTGTTCACAGTTGTTTCTCGGGGGCATCTACAGCGATTCGTTATGCATGTGAAAAAATTATTCATCGATATCGTTGAGTGACAAGCATTTTTGAATCCTGCCATAAATTCGCAGGTGAATGCATTGTTGCCGCTTTCCATTTTACCTCTGCTCAATTAAAATCGTCCATCTATAATTCAATGTACTGTACAACGAACAGTTTACCAATCAGCTTGTCATCAACAATTCTTAAGTACTTCTTGATTTACTCTGGTTTTGCTAGTTTTCCTCTTTTGAAAAACCATATCAAATATTAAGTGTTAGGTTCAATGTAAAAGTGTCAGATATTCATGCACATCTGAAGAGCAAGTGTCAGACTGCCGAGGATTAAACAGTGACATTGTACCTGTTCGGCCAACTGATCATACTCGCAAAAGTCCAATGATGTCCAACAAGAGAGTTGCCTATTTCAATTTCAAATCAAATTTTGATTCTGTAAATGATGAAGGAACCCAAACAGTGGAAGAGCGATGGGAGTCAGATCTTGAAATATTTGAACGTAATCTATCGACTGCTTTGTTCATATAACGGGTGGCCCATAATAAACGGGTCAACATCTTTTTACAATCTTTGGACACTTTATAACAATGTAAAGATCCCATTTTAGGCTCATGTGATAGAGAATTTTCTCCTCTTTCAAACAATGTATTTTATTTAAAAAATGTATTCACATTTATTTTGTAACATTCGATAAATTCGTTTAGTCCAAGAGTCAATACTGCGATGGGCAACTTCTATTCTAATTTTCTTAACACCAGCTTGAATTTGTTCAATCAAGGTTTTTTTGTTCTTAACTTTGCTCCAATTCATCTGTCTACATAATTCATACCAAATTGAGTAATCTAGTGGGTTAAGATCAGGTGAATTTGGTGGCCATTGTGATTTTGGCCAAAAGTTTTTTTTTCGACAATTTAAACCATCATCATATAATCGCAGTACAATATTTTGGATGTCTTTGCTTTTCATGATTTTTGAATGGGGTAAAACAATATAATAGCTAACAATACATTTAGTTTAAAAGAGTAGAAAATTCTCTGTCACATGAATTTAAAATGGGATCTTTACATTGTCATAAAGTGTCCAAAAATGGTAAAAAAATGTTGACCCGTTTATTATGGGCCACCCGTTACTCACCTGCACATTGCCAAAGGCGAAACTGTCTGTCACATTGTGGTTCCTGCTTCAGGCGTTATACACTTAATAGGCGAAATCGTTCTATAGCCAAGCCTCGAACGCGCGCACCATAACGAGGCTAGCGACAAAGAAGTTGAGCATCACTATGTGTTTTCAACGTACAAATACAATGGATAGCTTTCCACTTTGCTTTAAATTTTAACTTGCCAAATGTGAATCAGGCTGGTGAAAGCTGAGGAACGATTTTTTTCGGCATTAAGAAAGAACCATACTTTTTTGGTCTTCCAAAGAATGATACTTTTTGGCATTAACAAAGGAAGCCGGCTTGATATTCCTTATTAAACATACCGAAAATGCTCACGTGTCACTTAACGATGTCAATGAAAAATTTCCTAAGATGCGCAACGAACCATTGTGGATACCAATTGTTAACATTTTTGCAACTTTTTATTGCTCCAAGAGCATAAATAGCCTCGTTATGGTGTATATTTTGGGCTCAATATTCCTGCGTGTAGCGCGTCAATGTCAATGAAAGCTTTCAAAGATGCGCTACTAACTGTTTTGGATATGCCTTTGAGCAATAATTGCGCATATTGTTGCAACTTTTTACTGTTCTCGGAGCACATTTCTCATCAAATTTTTTATCAGCCGTTCGCCAAATGTATTTTATTGCACTTGTTCATCATCATTTTGTTCGATCCAATCAGCGTATGGGGATATTTCCATGAACCACGTAGAATTGTGTTTTATTTATTTTGCTTTTTACCTCATTTAATCAGACAGCTATTTTTTGTTACCTTTTCACCTTGATGCTCTGGCTGCCTGCAGTGTTTTAGATATTTTGCCGTTATCTTGTGCGTTGTCAAAAAAATTTCTCTCTCACAAAAAATACAATACGATATTTTCAACAACTGCTTAGAATGATTAGAATTCACACTCTTTTTATTAATTTGTCTCATGTGGCCAATAGAGGCATATTTGCAAAAATCGATTTGTATCGATCGATCCAAGCTGATTATTATCTCTACATGTGTATCGATTCCACTTTTTGCTTTCAGCTTATTTCAAGTAACTGTTTTAGGGTTTCGTGGACTTTTATGTAACTTCATTAAACAACCAGTATCTAGCCTGATTTTTATGCAATTCTGCGACAGTCGTGGGTCTCATTTACTTTTGGCGGAGTAACAATCGTTCATTGAAAAAGAATGGGAATTCGTTGGTTTGAAAAATCGAAACCTTCTTGGACATTCATTGAGTAATTTACAAGTTATTTTCGTTAATTACGCGTTAGCTTCCATTTAGAAAGCCGTTTGGTTTACGACAAATATTTCAGCAAGGACGAAAATGGAACCGTATGTCATAGCCTTATTTCATTACGAAAGTATTTGTCAGCTGTTGTGAAGGCTCGCCATCGCCAAAGTTCATTTGGATATGTGGTGGAGGTCCACTATAACAAAGGGAGTGGCGCATTTTTTCGCATGTTCATCGTCGACAATAACATGATGCAGCTGGTTAGTCGTAGCAATATCCACCACAATACCACCACCTAACCAGCTGCATCATGTTATTGTCGACGATGAACATGCGAAATAATGCGCCACTCCCTTTGTTATAGTGGAATCAAATGCATTATAGTTCATTCGCAATTGCAAACTCAAAAAGTTAACCGTAAGAATAATTTGCATGTAAACTCACCTTTGGATTATTTACAGTTTACAAAAATGGTCCATCACGGACTTTCGACACCATTAACTCGTTTAAGAATAGTGTTGTTTGTTGATTGGACAACTATAGTTCACTGTATGGACAACTATAGTTCATTGATGGACAAGTATAGTTCATTTATTGTGTACCGAAGCGGTTCGTGCTTACTGTATCAGTGCTGATTCACTTAGAAACTTTGCTTGTTATTTTGAAGTTCAATGAAAAATCGAGAAAAACTCGCGAAATATCGTGCGACTAGTTTTTCTAAAGGATTTATTCGTGCAAAGTTTTAGACAATGAATTTTATTAGAAATTGTTGAAAAGGTCTAAACGCAGACCTAGTTATCCAAAAGACATTATATATTTGACCTGTTTTCTTCGCTAGAGAGAGTTTCTCTAGATCTGTCAACTGTGAAATTTCTCTTGTATTTCGTGCGTTGAACCTTGATTAAAAGAACATCTTTTGTTTTCCATACAATTTGCTGGTACTTGATTACTACTACTACTCATCAACTATCAACGCAATACAGGACTCCAACTAAAGAGCGACCAACCAGCTCTTTACAATGGGACAACTATAGTCCACTGATTGGACAACTATAATTCATTAATTGGACAACTATTGTTAACTGACCAATCAACCGTAGTCCTCTGATCATTCAACTGTAGTATCTCGATAAAGTGTAATTGCACGTCATTTTAAACTCAATATCCCAATCTGAATCCCAAATCTGATTTTCTTATTGCTCTAAGAACCTTACTATTTCAGCGTTTCAAGTTTTTGCACGACACAAAGAATTCAAAACGAATTTTCCACTACGCCGGCGATTAATTGTTGTTGTTTTTATTTATTGAATTAATAACAATAACAAACTACTTTTTCTTGCAAACAATCAATTTATTTCCTCGATCAATTTCAAATTTTTCATTTTTTCATCGATTTTTTCAGTAGATTCCTCCTTTTTCCTACAAAATTCATTGATTATCGGTCTTATTTTCGACTGAATTGGGCAAAAACTAACAACTATAGTCATTGGCTAACTAAAGACGCTAGCCAACTATAGTCGCTGGTCAACTATAGTCACTGGCTAACTACAGTTACCTACCCGATTTAATAATTTTTTTCACATCCTCAAAAATTTTCATCGATAATTTCCAATTATGATAAAGCGAGAAACAGAGCGATCGGCGCACCGATCGCGTCATCGATTCGGTCCAATCGGTCCAATTTAGCAAACAAGACAAAGTCGGACTCAGTTTCGTTATTAGCCATGCAGATTCTACCTGCGAATCAAAAAAATTCGGGGTATAGTTGCTGAAGGACTATAGTTGCTCGAGGACTATAGTTGCCGCATGACTATACTTGACATAGAATTAAAGTTCACGTACATTATTATCACCTTCGGTCGTAAGGTAATTGAACGCGAATCCGAATACGATATCAACCAATGACAACGCGACCGACTCGACCGCTGCGGAATCCAAATTGTGAACGCGTTTCGGCAAGGTTTTCAATCTGCACCTGTCTTCGTCGGTCAATTTTCCATAATCGTTTCGATCCCACGGACATTCGAACGAAATTAATCGATCGATTTCTTCGCAATCGAACAAATCGGTCCTGAAAAAATCAATCGATATTTGCACGAAATCGATTTTCGATCGATAACTATATAAAATCAATACAAATAATGGCTATCGGAAAATTGCTGAAAATTTGTCACTGACTAGCTACAGTTACCGACCCGATTTAATAATTTTTTTCACATCCTCAAAAATTTTCATCAATTACCAATTACGATAGAGCGGGAAACAGAGCGATAGGCGCATCAATCGCGTCATCATTCGGTAGAATCGGTCCAACTTAGCCAATAATGACTATCGGAAAATTTCGAATGTTCATCCTCGAACGTTATCGGTTTTCGTACGTCGATCGATAATCGATCGGGATCGTCGATATCGTTTAATTGCCATTCATATTCATTGAATTGAAAAAGTGCTCGATGGCTGCCAAGAGGAAAATGTAACGATTGCTCAAAAGCAGGACCCACTCCCACCTTTTGTGTTGTTTTTGCTATGTTTTTAATAAGTAAAGTTTAGTAATCGTAAAGTCCAAGTCAAACATACCTCGTATTGTCTGTAATAGAGCGTACGTTCCAAGTTCGTAAGGTCTCTGAGGAAATCCAGGATTATACGGCAGCGGATCTCGCCTTTGACTATATCCGGCTGTACCGACGCGTAAGTAGTTTGCATGAGATGTCCGGATGCGTCGTAACAGCAGAATTGTCCATTACCTGATAACATTCTCCGCAGACAGATAGCAGTCCTTGGCGCCGATGAAGGTATCGCAACCAACTTGTCTGAACCTCTGCAAACACCGCGGATGAGGCATGAACCTGCCCATGTCCGCGTAAGCCTGGTTCAACGTACACGGGCAAGATGCGTTGGTCTCAGTGTCTTGAATGAAATTCCATTGCGTACCTTCCTCTTCGAACCAGTTGATGCACGCCTTCTGGGCGATGTTGGCTATGTAGTTCCGTTGGTCCTCGGGGTTCTGAGTCTGCTAGCCCGATGTGCCCAGCCATAGCCATTAAAGCGGCACCGGCGGTGATCATATTCTGCAAAATTCCGATACGTTACGCTTTCCAGCCGAACTGCTGTATCATCCATCAGGAGACGTACGCTTGGCCCATTTGAGCCGGACTCAAGTTGCTCGACCCACCGGTCACCGGCACGCCGAGTTTCAACACGCCGAAACGATAGCCCAACATTGCCGATTGATCATTGCCGACCCATTGCGGATTCAGCGGCACGGTGATTTGATACGAGTTTTGGACCATGGTACCCGGAGCCAGCAGCAGATTGGTAATCGAGTTCTGGACGTCGGCGATCACGCACAGGGGAGTTAGCGTGTTGGTATATTTTTGCGACGTTGGATCATTGCTTTCTCGACAGCCGTATAGCATGAGTTCCAACGTGCTGATAATTTGTCCGTTCATATCCATGAAATTGCCCGGATACTATCGAATGGTGAGCGTCCTAGGAGGAGGGTTCTTGAACCAATCGGCTATGCTATTGACGGTTAGCCCCAGGATCCAGGCCCACAGGCTCTAAAGACAAGAAAGATTCAAATCCGGATTCAAGCTTGCTTCGACGATAAGCGAAATGTGTCGATTATGTCGCGTAAGCGTGTCACACTAAAACTAGCTGATGAAATTAGCTTCGAATTTAGCTAATGAATTTAGCTTTTAGCTTTAACTCTGGTACCGTAATATATGCTGCCCACGTAAGCCTTGTTGGTATTGTAGTCCAGGTAGACGTTTTTGGAACCGCATAGAACTGGTTCATGCGGCATTCGGCGATCGCCGGATTGATGATACACTGCGAGCCTATGTAGTTCGCTATGTTCAGCGTGAGATTTTGCAAATTCGGCTGGTAGCAAGGTCCGTTGACTTTGACGTTGACATCACCCAGCATGTTGATGATATCGGGGTAGATTGTCAAACGATCTGAAAAAATTAGGTCAACTTGTAGAAAACAAATTTCGCGCACTTGTTCGGTGATTTACATGTGCCCGCGGTCAAATTCGAACAACCACCTTTTCTCACGGTGTCGTCCACTCGAAACAAGTACCTGCCGCCAACGATGTGAGGCACTGAGAATATCTGGTACATTTTATTTGGATATTTGGAATAGACTGGATCCACGAGAACTAGCCCAGTCTGATTCCTCCATTGAGTTCAGCCTCTTGAGAAAATCAGCTTTTTACCCCAATGAATGAATGATGTTTCAGACTAAAAATGCGTTAGCTGTACCTTGCAACGACCTCCTTTTATATTGCCGTAGATGTCGCCGCCGTATGGTAGTTGAGCATCGTGTAGCCCAACTGACCGCCGTGGTCGGCGGCGAAGACTATTTGATAAGTTGCGGTCTATACGTACGCGAAATGTTACTAACGAAACAAAAGACGCGAATTGGAACTTGTCGTACCTTTTGCATTTCTTCGGCGCTAGACGCCTGATAATAGGACATGTTCTGCCAGGTCACTACTAGCGCAGCATCTGGCCTGAAGCTTTTGGCGCCAACCATACCCTGCGCCAAGTCGTACTGTATTTGATCCAAAAAGTTATCACCGTTGAAGTCGATGTAGTCGGCTCGCTTTTGATAGCTAGTCAACTGCCGGTTGATGTTGGTGGTAGTGGCCATGTCCCTTCGGAACACCAGCCTGTAGTAGACGCCGGTCTGGTCAGATGGCACGGCCGACGACTGTTTTTGCCTGCATGTGTAAATGGCGATCATAACTGGATCCGGATTCTGCGGCAAGTTCGGTACGTCTTCGCCGATGAGGAAATCGAGACCGTCTTCGAGTATGTTGGCGAAGGCGATGTCCCCGTGGACCGATAGCTACAAAACCAAATAACGCACGTTTCAGTCGATGAACAACCAAATATCGCACTGGTCAGTCGAAGATTCGTGCAATTTTGGAAACCGACGCAACTTACGACTGTGTAATTGTATTATTTCAAATTTCATCCACGCATTCATGAGCTATTTAATGTTATTTTCAAAATGTGCAGCCGTACGCATAATTGTTGTACTGACTGTATATGTGTGTGTATACCAGGTACGATTAGTCACCCTCAAATCGCTCGCTCTTGTGTCAACACGTACTCGGGAAAGGCCGAATCAAGCGTAAAGCCTACGCACGCCGAATACCCGAACGTCTTCGTACACATAATTGTTGTACTGACTGTTCATAAACATACTTTAAAACATTCAAAACATATTCTCCCTAATCATTAGTCAACCACTTAAAAGTCCTTCGCGTATCATACTCGTACCAACAACGCCTATTCGCGAACAGAGCTAGCGAAAGGAGTGAGTGAGCTTGCGTGCCCGTATAGTAATAGCCGAAGCCATCCTAGTCGACGATTGTGTGCAAGATACAAGCTTGTTTCTTTCTATCACCTTTTTTTGTGCTAGCCAAGCTCGTTTGCAAGCGTAGTTTCGCTTCGTGAGGTAAGACGATGAAACCGTTTTTTTTTTTTACTTTTTGTCATTCGCTTTCGCGAATTAGCCGCTACCGCCACATTTTTCAGCTTCATCGTTCTTCAGCGCCGACATGTTTCAGCATCTTGGCGCTACTAGAATGTTGCTTTTTTGTAAGCATGAGCGCTAAAAATTTTAAAATGACGAAAACTTTGGCCGGATAGTTTTCGCGAAAGAAAACTCGTATAGACAGCATAATGTACTCGCTTTAGCGAATAGCGACTGTTAGATTCGCGAGGTCCAAGCACGCTAGGAGTCATTGGCCAGTGTCTATATTCAGACTACAGTTGATGACTGCAGATAGTCTATGACTATAGTCAGACGAATTGACAGGTTGAAAAAATAGAGGCACACTCTCGAATAGAAGCACATGTAGTTAGGCATTTGAAAAAATAGAAGCACATATTTGAGGGACTATGGTATACGATATACGACTGTACAAACATTCCAAGCCTTCTTTCTCGCCCTTTGCGCCGTTAGCGAAGAGAAGTTTATAAAGTAGTACTTTGTTTAGTTTGCTTGTTGCCCAACCTTGCTTGAAGGCCATTCTGCAAATATTTCACGTGCAATGAAACAAGCAAAATTTATATATCATAATATATCTCTTGTTTGCTGAATGCAAGTAAAGTTATAGACCAGCTCAAGAAATTTGTTTATAAGAGTCAACTATACTGGCGCCGCCATCATGACCTTTTATTTCATTGAAATAGAAAAATAAAGTCCTTCCTTGCCTTCTTATCGGCAGAATTTTCCATTGAGAGATTTACAGAAACGGTTCTTTATTTATTTTATGACAAAGTACGACGGGTGTTTACAAAGTTCAAGTTTACAAAATACTGTGTAGCAGGATAGGGTAGAGATAAAAAAGAACGGTTGGCAAGAAGGGATAGAGCGGCGTCTTCTGCTAATATTGGTAATAAAATTTTCTTTCTATCATCATTTTTCGAGAAGTTATAAGCATTTGCGTAACCCATACTTTTTAAAAAAGCTTCAAATCAACAGAGGGTGTTAATCTTTTTCTTATGGAAAGGTGTAAAGCCAAAATATTATTGAGCGCTTACAAAAGGTTTTTGGTTATAAGGCAGAAGGAAAACAAACAAAGTACGTTAAAATGGGGCGGTACTTATATTGATACATTTCATCGCTCACTGTGCTCAAAGTACACAATATATTTGATAAGCAACGAAAGTTTTTAGCTTGTTTTTTCACTAGCTCATTCTCTTCACTGACACCCTTCTCACAATGGTGCAAATGGAAGAACGCAAAAAGGGAGACGATGGTACGGTGGAAAAGATGAAAGACAAAGACTTCCACGGCGTCCTGATGGACAACAACAGTTTGGATGATGTGGACGTAAAGATGACCCCTGTCGTAAACGTTGGAAATATTGTGAAACAAGCTCTCAAGAAAGTACCGCGGTCGAAACCAGTAACGGTCAAAAGTGGGGAAAAGAACAAGTTACTACGTATGGATGAGAAATACAGCATTCCGTTCGATCTCACGGTCGAATTCAACGGGAAAGAGATAACAAAGTTCAAGGTCAACACGCACGCGCGACTCGTCCTCGACGAAGGAATGATACCTAAAATCGAAATGGCGCCGCTCAACGTAGTGGCTATGTCGAAACGAATTCAACGAAAAGCAGATATGAAGAAAATGCAAATCAAAAACCCCTATCAATTTTTCCAACTGTCGCCCGCCTGCGCCGTCGATAAGAGAAAGGTGAAAAAAGCCCGGGATCACCTCCTGCTACTTCACCACCCGGATAAAAATGACAACAGTATGGAAAGCGCTTTCATCACGGCGAAAATCAACGAAATTTACGAGATACTGGTCGACAGTGATAAACGCGCTAAGCTAGACCGGGAATTAGCTTACGACGGCGGCGTGTCCACAAAGGACTATTGGAAACTCTTCTTCAGCAGCAAAAAACGCATCGTTGGCGCATCAGTCGCTGCTGTGTTCATCGCTGGTGGCGTTACGACCCTGGTCATCTTAACGGGAGGAATCATCTTGATTCCAGGCGGGGTCATCGTCGGGGCCGCCCTCGGCGCCGGATTAATTAGTGCCGGCTTTGGGGCCCTTAAATACGTTCATTCATATGATGGCATGGTCAATGGAGTAAAGTATAAAAAACTTGCGAAGACAATGGCCGTTTATGGTGCCCTTTGCACCGTAGCTGGTAAGCGATGCAGAAAAGCAAATATTTTTTTAATGTCATGAAATATTATGTCCGTCTTACTTACTATGGTTACATTTCTTGTTCAGGTGCAGCGTCCGGTGGCCTCAGCGCTATACTGGCTCCAGCTTTGCCAGCCCTTCTGTCTACCACTGTATGCGGCGCCATCGACGCCGCATTAATGACCACGGGCAGTATCGCGTCAGATGCAATCGTTAATCAACGGTACAACAACATGTCCACTGGTGAAATAATAACCGATTTTTCGGAATCGGTTTTGTTGTCCGTCGCCATTGGCGCAACTTTCGGCCTAGCAACCGGAGTGATTTCGACAGCAGCGACCGGCAGCGCTAGTCAAGCAGCAACAACCAGCGCCGACGAAGTAGCTGGTAACATCAGCGGAGCTACGACTGATTCTGCAAGAAGAGGGTTTCAAGAGTTCAAGAAATACATTGAACAAGGAGGAAATCGGCCAATAGGCCCAGGCAAAGTTTCGCCGACAGGCCAAGAAATTGGTAACTATGTTGGAAATGGCAGACCAAGCGCCAATTTCGTCGGCAACGGACCAACAAATGCTATGCAAAACCGAATAACCAATGGTCGCATGTTTGTAAACCGTAGTGGAAGAGTGACGAGCTGTTGGGCGGCAAATAAAATCGTCGATACTAATTCGGTAATTCAACCCGTGCGAGCTGATTCGAATCATGCATCCGTGCCACAGTCCAATCCACCCAACTGCAGGGATATTTTGCAAAATGTAGCATCGGAAGTCCGTGGTGCTTACAGGTTCGCAAACGAAAGAACCGAGCCACAAAGGAATAATTACGCCGATCAACCATCTAATCAAAATAACGAGCCTTCAACCAACAATGTAGCTGAAGAAAATAACAATGAAGATGCTGAAGAAAATAACGAAGACGCTGAAGCAAGCAATGAAGAAGCTGAAGATCAAGCGCCGCCGAACAACTATCTTCTTTTGAAGAATAAAGGTGAGTAAACACGGTTGTAAAATTATATCTTTTATTTTCGACCTTTCCTCTCTTTATTACTTGCAGGCGCTTTCTTCACAACAATGATTGTCAGCTACATCTGGAACAGCATTCAGTATCGCGATGAAGTTGACAGCGATCAAGTTTACCATTTACCAGCGGAATCCAGCGACATCGAAGTATCTTTTAAGGCCAATCGAGGTTTTTTCAAAGCTTGGATAAAAGCCTGGTCCGACGTGAGCAAATCGTGGATAAAACCAACCCAACCGGCGATCTTCAGGTTCGGAAGACCACCGAAGAGAACCTTTGTGGTGGAGGGTACCATTTATTTTGAATATGTTGCTGAAGTTCGAGACGAAAAAGAAATGCAATTGCCAACTTCGCACAGCAAATTGGTTTGAACCCTCAAAACATTTTTGGCTTTTTCTATCTATCTTTTGATTAAAACTATCCAGTTTACATTTTACATATTTTATTTTTATTGTCCTAATGGTGTATACTATTTTATGTTTTTTTTTACCTCCGAGTAAGGTACCTGTGGTTAATTCATCCATTACATTTGAAATTTTTGCTCAGTCGTTTTTTATGCAACTCTGCATAACTGTTTAACCAGACCAATCTTTTCTTTCATCTTTTATGTTGCAATTTATTAGAATTTAAATTGTGTTATAAGGAAGAACAAATTTTTTGATTTTTTTTTTAAAATTGATTTTATGCGATCTTTGATGATTTTTTCATCAAAAAAACCCGAAGTTTTGATTTCGTTTATGTTTGGAAGAAAATTGCAATCGTTTGGGTTGATTATGATGCAATAGTTTAGAAAATGTTTTTCAACGCATTAATAAAACGGGTTTTCATTTCATTAAACCACACAGGAAGTGTTCTCCATCAAAAAATACATATGTGCAATGGATCTAATTCAAAGTTATTTTTTGTCTTTTGCAACCCAAATATGGCAATTTCGTTTGACATTTTAATATTTTTCATTTCCAGCTTCTTATCGAAATAATTTCGTGCATTTTTAAACAGGGTTCAGTTTTGAGAAATCAAAATAAGTGAAATTCATGCGAAATTAATTGCTTGCTTTCGCAATAAAATCCACTGTCCTTAGTCGATGTTAACTACAATTGGATTATAAGTTTATCAGTTATCTATCCTTCGAACGTACATATTTAAAAATAACAAAAGTCGAGTTAATTACTTTACGTCGGACGATAATTTCCTCTAAGGCGTCAAATTATGACGAGAAAAACTGAATAATTAATTATTTAAGCTAGTCACGAAGGTTGCTAGCTAACGACGTCAGCAGGGCGGATATTCGTCTAATTTTGCTCAATTCTCTGTTTGATTATGAAAAACGAGGAAAACAGCGATGAAAGCGAAGAATGAAGCAAAAAATCTTCGTTAGCCAATGCACAAACCCACTCGTCATGTTAATCACATGCGTGGAAACCCTGAAGGCATGAAACTGTAATAAAAATGCGTTTCACGATTTTTTCCTCGATAGTCGCCTGACTAACTACTAGTTTTTGAGGCCATGCTGGTCCGTCAGTCGATCAGCTTCAGCGGAAAAATAGGGTCGCTGATCTCAGCGACTCTATACAGTACTGCTAGACCGTCCTTGAATGGTCATCCTCCGACGGATGACCATTTAAGGAACGGGCGATCCCTCCCCTCCCCCAGGGGGGGACGACGGACGCCTTAGACTTAGGCTTATGGCGCCGTACCGTCTGGCCTATGCTTATACACTACATATGCTTATACACTGCGCCCCAGATGCCCAGGCTTACTACTTCTTAGCCCCCGCCCCCGCCCCCCCCCTAAAAAATTCCTGCGACCGCCCCTGCCACTAAGTTCATCTAAAAGTTGAAAGTTGTAACTGACGATTTTTAATAAAAATGTACAGTTCTATTTCAAAGCATCAGACTAAAACAAAATAATAGCAAAAATTAAATCAACATACAAAAAGATTTTCTAGCAATGTGACCAACAATGAGTCTTATAATAATAAGCACAAGCCAACGAATGTAATATGGTAACAAAGTACAGTCAGCACATGCAACAACAACAAAAAAATTCTTTAAAGCAATGTTTATGTATACAATAACCTAACCAATAATAATAATAAAACTTGGAAAGAATGTTTTGCACGGGTAAGAAATTTTGTTTTTTGGAATAATATTTTTTAGACTGAGGTAACATTTCCTCGGCCAGACCCGGGGACTACTGTTTTGACTGACGTCGTCGACAAATTGCACTCACAAGTTGGCGTTATAGTCATCGGCTGCGGGATCTTTCTTCTGAAACTCAGGAGCTGGAACGTTATATGTTGTAAAACCATTGGGCCTCGACGTGACGATCATCGTTGATGGTTGCGGGATGTCATCAACAGGTTTGATAGGTATAGGTCTGAAAAACGCGTTATTTAGAGCTTGTTGTGGGGAAATGTTGACTATTGCCATGACAAAGGTCAGCAATTACCATGAAAACAATAAAAATACCATAGGAACTGTAATAAATTAGAACTTACTACTTACTCTCCTGTGTCGTATTTTTTATTCTTCTCTCTTCTGGCTTTGCTGAAACAGAAGCAGCAAGCAAATAGTGCTGCCAAAAATGCAAATAATATTCCAAATGCGATGGAGACAATTCGAAGTGTATTTTCCAATGATCTGGCTGAAAAGCAAATGTACAATTTTTTCCCTAGTTAAAATAATCAGGCACGTCTATATTCAGTTACGTCTGCACCATGGTTGCCAGCCTTTGTTCCACTGGCCGTCTCTGCATTGATAGGCAGCGTCTCCTTTGAGCCAACCATTTTGATAACATTGGAACAAAACATTGTCACCACCCAAATAACCGCCTGGTTCGATATAGATATACTCAGGGTACTGGATGTTTATAGCAGCACAAGAATTCCCTAAAAGCGAGAGTCAGTAATCAACAAGTCGCAGCGAGCCATTGAAAAGTTGTCGACTTACTAGCAGCATACAGCTCCGTTTGGAGACCTTTGCCAGTGCCTTGTTCAGATTGTTCGAGTTGAGCTAAGATTTTCTGCTGAAGGAAGAAGTAGTCGTACAAGCACCATTTTTCACCGAGGCAAGTGGGTATGAGATCTTTCATCATTTGTGGCGGTGGGCAGTTGTATGTACTCGGATTCTGTTCGCAAAATTGGATATGCTGTAATTCGTCGTTGTCATACTGCGGGTAGAATGGGTCAGATTCTTCCATCTCAGCAGGCTCCATTTGCATTTCTAACTTGACTAAAACGTCTTAACATGGAACACAAGAGATATTATCGTTCATTCGCAATTGCAAACTCAAAAAGTTAACCGTAAGAATCATTTGCATTTCAGGCGGAAAACTCACCTTTGGATTATTTACAGTTTACAAAAATGGTCCATCACGGACTTTCGACACCATTAACTCGTTTAAGAATCGTGTTGTTTGTTGATTGCACTACTATAGTTCACTGATTGGACAACTATAGTCCATTGATTGAACAATTATTGTTAACTGACCAATCAATGGTAGTCCTCTGATCACTTAACTGTAGTTCCTCGATAAAGTGTAATTGCTCATCATTTTAAACTCAATATCTCAATCTGAATCCGAATCTGATTTTCTTATGAACTACAGCGTTTCACGTTTTTGCACGATACAAAGAATTCAAAACGAATTTTCCGCTACGCCGGCGATTGATTGTTGTTGTTTTTATATGTTGATTTAATAACAATAACTATTTTTCTTGCAAACAATCAATTTAGTTCCTCGATCAATTTCAAATTTTTCATTTTTTCATCAATTTTTTCAGTAGATTCCTCATCGGACGAGCCGCTGTAGTCATCCGAATCCAACGCTAAATTTGTATTTTAATTTGTATTCACGATCATTTTTTGATTTTCGTCGGTTTCAATCAATGCTAAATCTCCGGCGAATTCGATTTCATCCAAATCCAATTGAACGTCTGATTTTTTCAATTGAAGCTGCAAAAAAACAAAAAGTCGGTCGTCTAACCGTTTCAATCGGATAAATTCGTGTTTCATACTTTTTCCAAATCGTCCGATAATTGCTCAAATATTTCATCCCTGAAAAATTTCATCCCTGAAAAAGTGCTCGATTCCGATAAAATCGACGATACCAAAAAATTGTTTTTAAATTTACTCTGAGGGTAGAAAAAACTCCGTGACTTCGACTCGCGAATCCGTAATTCAAGTTCAGATTCAAATTTTTCGAACAACTTGGTTCTTCTTGTTGCGATTCGATTTTTTGCTCGATATACCACTGGTCAGGGTCGGTTTCTTGTTCGCCGCCTGTAAAATTGCGCAAATTTTCGTTGCAATCAATTCACGCAGAAAACATGCGTTAGCCAGCGACAAAATGTGTTTTTGTTTGAAGTTCTAGAGCACAATTTGCGAATCATTGCAATTTGATGCGAAGGTTCTATTAAAATTCACATTTTTTTAATTTAGGTCAAAAGTGAAAAGAATTAAAAGCAAAAAAACGGCTTAAAATTCTGCAGACTTTGACCTATAGTTGCGCGATGACTATAGTTGACGAAGGTCTATAGTTGCCACGGACTATAGTTACAATTGAACTATAGTTGTCGTTGAACTATGGTTCAACTATAGTTATCGTATTTACATTAGTTTTCGTCCAGAATTTCAACTAAAGGCGATGCCGACGTTTTGCCCGGAGGCGTCAAGAGTTTTGTAACGAATTGTAAATCGGGAAAATGTTGACGTTTGACTTTTTACGGAATCTTGACCGTAAACGCTCCTGAAAAACAAATTTCTCAGCGATTAATTTCACGAATCGTGCATGAACCAGCATTCAACAGCAACTATAGTTCTAAAACAACTAAAGACAACTGACATTTATAGGCAAAGGCAAGTATAGTTTCCTGGAAACTATAGTTAAACGGGCGACTATAGTTGAACGAGCGATACCTATATCTGCATCGTACGCGGCCGTTTTGCAACAGTTTTCTTGCAATTCGTGCGGAAAATGTAAACGCAAAAAGTAAGGTTTGGAAAAAAAGTAAAATTCTTTGCGTAAAGAACGCGTAAAGTTGCCGCTATGGAGTGAAAAACCGTCGCAAACGAGCTCCGTGCGAAATCGCAAAGTTTTCTTGGTCAAGCCGTTAAATCCGCATTTATCCTTAATCCGACGAAATCCGACGCAGGATCGGTCGACATGATCGTCGCAACGGCGAAAGACGAAAACGTCCAAGTCTTTTTCGTGTAACAAAACGAGTTTTTATCGATTTGTAGCCCTAAAAAATTCAATTCGGAGGAAAAAAACAAAACATCTGTTGTAAAAACGTTCGTAACACGAAAATAAATGAAACGAAACGACGACGAAATGGAAAACGGGCGGAAAAAGTGGTCCACGTTGCACAGATGGCGAAGAAAATTTGTTTTTTTCCTTCGAAGCTTCTTTGAGCAATAGAGAAAATTTCAGAACCCGAAAAACGCCGCCGCCCGATCATCATTTGGACGTCGTTCCATCCTCGTCGAACTTTTATAACGTTTTCAATTATTTTGTGTTCTTTTTCGATTTGCATTTTCATATCTTTGACCCGTTTTTTGCATTACCGCTCGCTCGATCGATGTGCTTACTCTCCCTTAGCGACTCACTCTGCAAATGAAACAAAACACGTTCACTAGCCAGCAATAAATCGTTTACAAAAAGCGTTGTATATAACTGGGTACAGTTCCTTTATTGTCAGGTTACCAGTTGCTTACCGAGCGGTTACTGTACCTGCACCAAGTTAGCAGAAACTATCTAACTATAGTTCCTTGTTGAACCGAATTGGCTTCAATTTACAAACGAACTTGGCTAGTAAAGTAAACACGGATTGATTGCCAACAACTGACTCTTAGTCGACAATAAATTCAGTCAAATTACATAAATGCCAGCGACGATCAAACACAACCTTGCTCTACTCGACAATCAATTTTACTTTCAAAACTATTTCGGTGACCACTTGAACTTCAAGATTTCATTGTGCTGTAGCATTTCACTACTGATGTTCTCAAACTCTTCGCACTTCGAAATGCGAACGTCGATATCGACAACGCTCTGCATAAACAAAAAATTGGTCAGTTTTCAATCGAAAGTATGTCGAAATCGATTTCGATTATGGTTTACCGTGATAAAGTGCAAATATTTTGGCATAAGTTCTTCGCAATTTCCCATAATGAGCACTCGTCGAATGTACAGCTTGATGTTGTTACGAAGTTTGCGATTTTCGAACAAATCGTAAACTGTTCGTTCCGCGACATGTCCGAAATCGTACAAATCGTCGACACGTCGCGGAACGAACAGTAAGGCGAGAAATTCGAGTTGGCCCTCGACTGAAAACCAGTCAAAATTTCGTAAAAGCGTGTCAAAAAAAGCAAACGCCAATTTTCTTACCGGAAAAGTGCTTTACGGCCAAATGGTCCTCCCAGTCGTTTGTCAAGCTCTTGTAAAATTCGCCATATTCTTCGTTGATGTCGCCGGGAGGTCTATTAATAATTTCTGCCGAAAAAGCGTTGAACGTGAGTATTTTCTGACATCTGAAAAAAAACAAAGGGAATTTCGTTGAAAATTTTTTGTAAAAAACAAAATCGTGCGAAACTGCGTCAAAAAGTGAATCAAATCGGAAAATACTCACGTTCAATGCTTTTTCGACAGAAATTATTAATAAAAAACAGTAATTTTTTGAAAAATGGAACTTAAAGAAAGATTTTTTTAGCGCTAAAATTCGTCGAAGCAACCGCACGAGATGTCTGAAAACCGATTGACGAAAACCCTTGGTCAATCATCATTTATCAGTACACCGACGAGCCAGCCAAAAACGTTATTGAAGACCCAAAATTTGTTTCATTTGAAACTGAATCATTCCAGCGTCTCTTCAATGCAAACACCTAGACGTTGGCATAGAACATCTAAATTTTGCATAAAAGTCTGCCCACGAAATAAACAACTTGTGAAGGAATACAGGTTTCCAAAGTTTTATTTCAATATCTAGCCTTTTTTTAAAGTTGCAAATCAGAGCGGCGCAATTAATTACGACCATTCAAAAAGGTTCAGAAACGAGTGTGCTTTAAATATAGCCGTGGCCATTCATTTAAAAATCTGATAACTTAACTGAAAATAGTCGATACAGATTATTGATATTTCGATTATTTTAACATTGTTCACTAAGTTTTTCAGTAAATTATTTAAATTATTCCGTGAATCAACTTAAGAAAGTGAGGGTAATCAAGTGAGAGCCTCCCAAATATTCACGAGTCATATTTTCACCCTCTTTGAATAGAATACTGTATCAACAATATAATAATAATAATAATAATTTTATTTGTTAGCTCGCATAATCAATGACAATACAATAAATGCTCACTGAAATCAGCATCATAAACTTCATAAAATTAATAATTGTCAACATAACTAAAAATAGCCAACAATAACGAGATAACAGATTAGATGGTGTGAAATAAGTTCCTATCATGAAATTTTCGTGAATGCAAAGTCAAAATGTTCCAAATACGTAAATCTTTTCAACCAGACAATAAAATAGGTCTTCTATAACGCCATTTTAAGTAGGCTAATCTACCAATTGTTCATAACTTTGTCTTGGTCATAAATTTGTGTGTTTTAATTCATAGATATACCAATGGGACCAAAAATAACTTCACTCAATAAAGAGTCACTACAAAGAAATAAAGACAGGCATTTTGGCATGGACTGAGGAAATTACTTCTCTATTCGAACACCAAACTTCAAAGTTTATTCCCTGTAACGAGTTCAGTGTTACCAGCATTTAGAATTGAACTTCACGTGTTGTTTAACTTCTGTAATTTACCATTGCACCAGTCGCTACTTCATTTGTTCCAAGTTTAATGCATGATTATTTGCTTATTTGGTGTGAATGATTAATGGATGTAGAGTGAGTTTCTTTATTACTGCAAGCTTTTATGGAATCGCAATTTCCTTCTGAGCACAAAAGCCTGATATTTTTAAAATGACGACAACAGGGAATGTTACTGGCTAGTCCCATCTTTTAACTTTTATGGAAACCACTAGTCCTACGCTTTTTCATCTTCAACGACTTCAGCGTTCGAGCGAATAAAACATCTCTTTTTAGCCCGTGGGGCATTTTTACATGTCAGTCCCATCCCTTTTCCTATACAGCTGAACTCGCTGAGGAAAAAGATTGTAGCTAGCTATGCAAACTACAACTTACTGAGGAAAATAGGTCGTCGCTTACATTTATTTTTAATATACATTTTTTATAAACGCAAATAATTCATTTTTTTTTTATCGATTTGTAGCCTCAAAAAAATTCAATTTGGAGTAAAAAACAAAACAAAAAATTTGTTGTAAAAACGTTCGTAACGCGAAAATAAATGAAACGAAACGAAACGAATGACGAATTGAATAATTTTTCAAGGCAACGACGACGAAATTGAAAACGGGCGATAAAAAGTGGTCCACGTTAAAAACGTTGCTGAACGAAACGGGCAAAAACACACATTCGGACGTTGGAAAGCAATCGTTCAGTAGTTAGAGTCCAATCGGCTGCGGCAACCGGAATTCGTCCCGCGGAATACAGCGACATTGCAGTTTGCAGCCTCTCCGTCTGCATTGGAATCGCAAAAGGCCTCGAAACGTCGTCGGCTAGTGCAAAAATTTGTTCAAATTCATCAAATCATTGCTAAAAACGATTTTCACACTCTGCGAACAAAAAACGTGTGCTAGCCCGCGAAAAAATGGTTAACAAAGAATTGTGCAACATGCATGTATAATTAACATGTTAAATAATTGGTTACTCTATGCTTTTAATTTCGATTCATCCAATTGCAATAATTTACAACCATTTTGAATTACGGCTCGTACAGTAGTGGCTCAATAGTCGTTGCCAGTAAGAGCATTTCGGGAACCAAAAAAAAAGGAAACAAAAAATGTGCGTCGAAAATCACGTATGGCTAAAAGTTACAATAGAAACGCGTCGATCAATTTTCTTCTTACCCTTTCAAATTTACCGCCGCCTCGAAGAGCTTGTCTCAAATCTTCTCGAAAATAATCGTCGTTGAACTAATTGGCGTTGAACTACGTCTAGTCCAGCCAGCGGACTATAGTTGTCGATAACTATAGTTGCCTCTGGACTATAGTCACCAGCCGGCCGGACTGTAGTCGTCTATAACTATCCTCTGAACTACTATCACCGGCTGGTCGGACTATGATATTTCTGTCGACAACGTGATACTTACATTTTAGTTGACCAATCCAATCATCAAACCATGAATAGTAATACAATACTGACCAAGAAGCAAGAATGGTCAGAAAATAAAGCTTACCGTAAAAGGTCACCAATCATTTTATTAGTCAATCAAGACTGCTGAAGGTCGAATATGGAGAAAATCTTGCCGAGGCCACAAAATCACATAGCTGTAAGTAATTTCATGGCTTGGCAAGATTGGCTCCATATCAACCTTCTGCAGTCTCAATCAATTAATAATGAAGTGGTGGCCCTTTATTATAAGCTTGATCTTCTGACCGTTCTTAGTTCTTGGTCAGTATTGTGGCTTGATGATCGATCAGCTCAAATATAAGTACCATAACGTCATTGGAAATATCAACTTTTATGGATGGTGGGACCTTTTATGTGTATGGGGTTTTTGATATTGGCGGCTATGTTAATACACACAAATCTGTAGAGGCGGACATGGCTACTACAGGTAGCTCTACTTTAGTAGATTTAGTAAATAAAAAGTATGATCTTAAAATGATCGATCAATTTTATTTTATTCCTTGCAAAGTGTATTTCAATAAAATACATATTTATCTCAAAATTTTATTAATATCATACAGGTATGGTAATAAGTCGTGGGCTGGTTGTTACCATGCGCCGCAGGAATTTATAACTTTATCATGACGTTGTTAAAGTGACTGCAAATCGAACTGCTAGTTTCCGGCTTAATCCTAGAACCTGCATGTTTTCAATTTTTGTCGGGGCGAAGATGTTTGAAGATAGAAATCAAACACTGATTTACGGTAAGCTGCGCCGACTAAATGCTGACCAGTGCATCCGTGTGGAGCGAAGACGCCGCATCAAACAGTTATGATACTGTCTTTCCACACTTCCGTCATCTGTTTCTACTGTAGATTCAGTCGAAGAGCCGATCCTTTTCTTATGCTGCTTGATCCCGGCATCGCACCCACCAGTCGAGGACAGCTTTTTTGTTTCGGTCTACCTGGTCTGTAGATTGCCAATTGGCACTCTTGCGTCTTGCATCGCTTTCCCAGTCAGCTCCAGTATGGTCATCGCAGCTTTTGGGAGGGGTCCATAGGTTAAACGGAAAGGAAGATACAGACAGCGATCTACAGCTTACTTACCTGAATCCAACCCCCATTTTCAAAAATCAATTTTGCAGTTTCGAAATTACCATAGTAGTAATTTCTCTGGTACTTTTTGCTTGCGGATTTTTTGGTAATTTTTATTCAAGAACATAGCATTGCTTTCAAAACTGCAGTTTTGACATGTGTTTCGCGAGTCATTATTGGACAACCAGTTCATTAAACAAACTTTCATCATTAAACATTAAATTCAACATTAAACCAGTTCGTTCATTATTGCCAAAATTTTTTTTGTCTTAAAGTAAGTTAAATGCCAAATAAATCGAGTCAATTTTGAGTAGCCATTAAGTATCAGAAAATTTTATATTTTTTCGTTATGCAAAAACAAAAGCCATAAGCCATTGTTCGAATGAGCAGATTGAAATTGTAGAATTATGAATTTATATCAAACTTTTATTATTAACATACATAAGGGCTGGATGTTGCCATGGAACGTGCGACTATAAAATATAATATTTTAATAAAATTTCATTCTTTTTTAAGTAGTATAGTATATAATTCGCCTGACGCCTGATTTGAAATTCGCAAGCTTATCATCCATTTATTATTTTCATGAAGAAGTTTGAAGCGAATAAAAATAATCAACGATTTACAGTAAGAATTTGTTTTTGTTATGCTTTGCCTAAAATATGTCACCACCTTTTGCTTTTTATTTTCCCTTAGACACCGGTGTTGTTTTCGAATGGTGAACAAAATGTGACGATCCAAACATTCTCAAAGAACTCGCCCATTTATGAAGGAGCACATAAAAAGTTCCGTGGCAATCAATTGTACACTTTAAAAGAAGTAAATGTAGATTCATCTTATTAGAAGATGATTTTGATTGTTTTATTCTCGTTGATTTTTTAGCTTAATATGTTGAATAACAACAAAGTAGAATTCATTCGTGCAAAAAATCGGTAACAAAACAAGACATAGTTTCGTTTGGAATACAACATACTGAAATGTTTGACTATTTAAGAGTAACTTTGAACGAAAAATCTGCAGTAATTCGAATCAACCGCTCAAGTATTATCAAAGTTATGCCAGCAGTTGGTTCATCCACAAACTGTAATGAAGATCCGATTGCAGTTTCGCCTCAAAAAATTGATCAGCAACAGAGCAATAAAAGGGTTGGAAAAAAATTGAAAAAAATTTCTAAAACTGTTGTTTGGTAAGTTACAAAAGTTTATGAAGTTAAAAACGGTTTAGCTTTTTCTTTGCCACATACAATAAACAGTTGTGCACAATTATTGAAGACTGTGCAACAAATTAGCTACTTTCTGAGTCAGTCATTAGACACCATTTTGTAAGGTTCTTCCAAGGTTGACTGGGACCCATCTTAGAATTAAAATCTAAAAATCCTATGTTGTAGAGAAAGAACAGAGAAAAAAAATCTTAGAATTCTAAGACCATTCGTGCTTCAGTTTAATTTCCATCGCTTCCTAGGGATCGTCTCAAAAATTAAATTTTAACAAAAATCCTATATTGGAAAAAATGCAGAACTCAAGTGAATTCGAACTGGATAAAGAATTGTGCAACATGCAAAAAGTTATTTGATTATTTTTGAGTTTAAAAGTTTTTTCGTTAATCTGACTTACTGGAGTTATTTACGTCAAACGTTTCGGAGGGACATATAGTTCTTTATTTTCGTTCGATGGAGAATTGGATTTTTTATAACTTTTCTGTTGACATCTTGGACTGAACTTGTATTGGCCGCGCTACATGAAACAAAAACCTCGAAAAGGTGAATATTTTGCCTAAAATTTGCTCGTTTTCTAAAAATCTGATGATATTATATAATTCAAGTTTACGAAAAAACTATTAAATTCAAAAATACTCCAATAAATTTTTTAGGTAAATCGATACTCAAAGACATTTTATTGAAGGGTGTGCAATTTTTCAAAATCCATGTTATTTTTGTCAAATTTTGATATTTGAGACAGTCCCAAGGGAGCTAGGGAAAACAAACAGAAGCACAAAGCTATATTCTTAGATTTTTTCTCTATAAAATAGGCTATTTAGACTTTAATTGTGCCGCTCTTTGTAAACTTTGCACAGAAAAAATCTAAATCTCTTTCAAGATTGTGCTTCTGTGAAATTTGCACCCTTGTACATGCTGCCTGTAATATCAAAGAGTCCAATTTGGAAAAGTTGATGCTCAGGCAGGCTTCACAGTGGTCAGGATATTAGTACACAATGATTCTTGTATTAAGGATGTCACACAAGTCTTCAGTGCCCAGAATGGAAAATCTGTACCACATTGTGGAACACTTTTGTACTATATGTACTATTGATGCTTTGCAATATCTAACTCGACAACATCACAGAAAGTTTTGGCGCGCTTTGTTTGTCATAATATCAATATATTGCTTGTATCAATGCGGACTAAACATCAACACGTACTTAACTTACAAATTGTCAACAAAAGTTATGCAGCAATCGATTTCTACATTTCAATTTCCCGCAATCACATTTTGCCCGATGCGAATGCACAAAAGATCAACATATGGAAAGAGTCTTTTACTAGGGTTGTCATTGGCCGATTTTTATGCAAACACACGTTCTGACAGTAGCAGCTTGGTGTCCGAAGTAAACTTTCCCATTAAATTTTTGAAACTGTATTCAATCAAAATGTTTTACAGAACGGCAGGTCATGTTCGAATAACAATAATTGTACATATGATGATCAAGGATATTTTTTGTATGATTATTTGGACCAGTTAAAACGAGGAACTATTTGGACTTCAAATAAATACATTATCAATTATCAAGACATTTTGTTAAAATGTTTTTGGAATGAGAAAACCATCAATTGCAGCGACGCATTCATGAATCATGTAAGCGACGTTGCAGCATGTTTCACATTTAATATTGGAGAAAGAATGGCTCACTTTTTTACTGACACAAAAACAGGTGGACATTTTACCTGTTTTTGAGTTTTTTGGACTACATTTATGTGGACTTTCACTTGTAGGTTATGGCATTAACACGGCAAACTATAATCAAACAAAGTTCACCAGCTACTGTGGAAACAGCGGGTTGAAAATGCATGTCAATATTAAACAGTTCGAATATTGCGGCAATGAGCTAGAAAAAAGGGGAGCTGGATTGTATTTTCAAGTGCATGAAATCGACAGGAGTGCATCATTCCTTATTAACCCATCGACATATGTGACTCCCGGCTACGACATAAAGATTTTCGTTGAACCAATGATTTACAAGAGAAAAACTGAACATTTGGGCTTGTGCACCAATTTTGTCCCTACTTATCTGTTATTTGACAGCAACGTCACCGATTATGTATTGGAACATTGCTACATGCAGTGTGTCACTGAACATGTCTTAAGAGAATGCCATTGTTTTCCACCAAATCTGGGCGGGTTTAGCAATGTTCTACAGTCAAAAGCAAACTATATAGGTGTCAATGAGTTGGACATACAACCATGTTTTAGGGAGAATTATATATGCCTCAGGGAATGGATTCATTACACTATGAGTCGCACCTCTATGAGCAACCTATGTCCAGCTTG
>JAQGBA010000725.1:0-25458 GCA_034698125.1 Prionchulus punctatus
CGAATGCATCAAAATCACTGTCAAAGGTTGATTCGAAGAGTCATTCAATTTTACGCTACTTCACCCGACTTCAAGTACTTTGTTGTCACTTTCGTCTCTTGCGCTTCTTTACTTATGTTCTTGTTCTTGACTTGTTCGGATATTCGTATTTTACTCAAGCGAGGCGCGGGCTTCGAGTATGCGGGAACGGTTAGCGCTGGAGGAAACGTAAATTGAACTACGGTCGAAAGAAACGATTGGCGCAACGTGGTTCAAATGGAACTGGGTCCAGATCAGCAACCGATGTTCGATTACACTTGTCGATCATCGGGTTGGACGCGATGGTCGACCAGCAACACTACTAGGGAAACTGTGTGGGGATCATCGTCCGTAGGGTCTCAACAACAATTTTACCATGGTGCTAAGAAACGACACAACTTTGGCGAACTGCTGATGAAAAAACGGCGCCAGGAATTTCTTACGACCGAAGAAAGGCGATAACTGGAAAAATGGACAGCAAAACGGGGCGTATTTTAGCAAAAAGGCTCGAGCTGATCAGTCTATCCCATTGCTTACCAGTTGCGAAGGTAATCTCTATACAGATAAAAAGGATATAGCGAACTGTTTTGCGAGATATTTTTCGACGATGGCAGATGAAATAGGTGGGCCAGACTCGCTGTCAAGCGAGCCGAACTTATTCGTTAGTTCTGAAGATTCGAGAGCAGCGTATTGATACAGGGTTTGACTTGGGAGAGATTACGCCTTCAGACGTTGTCTTAGCAATCAAAGCTCTAAAGAATGGAAAGCCACCGGCCCCGACGACATCCCGTCAGTCATTTTCAAAGATGCAGCTGACTGTCTGGCGGAACCTATCGCAAGAATATTCAGCGAATTTCTACGTTGCAGCTCCTTCCCTGCCGAGTTTAAGATCGGCACGTGGTATCCAGCATTTAAAAAAAGGCGACAAACTGTTAGCCAGTAACTACAGGCAGTTTACAGTTTTTTTTCAGTCAGAGTTTTAAATCAGTTCGCCAAAATTCTCGAAATCATCATCGCCAGAAAACTAGGGACGTACATAAATCCGCTTCTGCCGGATCTGATATTTCATGTGAAACGACAATGTTATATCTCGTCGATAGAATACTATCGAACCTTGATGACCGACGACCTGTCATCTTATTGCTTGCCGACCTATCCTCCGCCTTCCCCAGTTTGCCTATAGGTCTTGCGCTAGCTAAGTTGAAGGCTTACTGATTAAATAGCGAGGCCGTTGCAGTGATGGAATCCTACTTAAGTGGTAGAAAATACAAAGTATCACTCGGTAACATGAACAGTCATTTGCAAGACACTCAAAAGGGCCTGCCTCGAGGCTCAACGGTCGGAACGCTGTTATAGAACATTTATCAGACGGACCTCTGCTGGTCTACAACCGCTATCCATCGAAAGGGAACCACGTCCGAAAACGACGCAAGCTTCTTATTTACATCGACGGATTTCGACGCGATTCTGATCTATATCAAGGAATTCATTGATCCAGTTCTAGACTGGTATCGTAAAAACTTCCTGAAAGTTAACGCCAACAAATTCCAAGCGATACAATTCAACAGAAACTCCGACAAAAACTACAAGCGTTTTACAAATATCGACATCGGGACATCATCTATTTCGATCACTGATTTGATCAAATTACTGGGCGTTACGTTGGACTGAGAACTTAACTTCGAACTCTTCGCACAGTCGAATTGCCGTGAGGTGAATTATAAATTAGCTTGTTTGCGCAAATTTTCGTCAATTTTAAATGCCGAAACGCTCAGAATTCTCTTCCTAACATACATCTACCCTCAATTCAACTACTGCAACACGCTTTTCATCACTGCCAAACATACTCGATGTGTGTTTCTACCGAGCTTGCCGAGCACATGGACTAGAAGACCAGCAAAGAGTTGATCCTGGCGAGAATCCAGCGAGGCAAACTCGAAGCGACGCGAATTTTCAGAGATCTAGTAAGTATTATTTAACAAAATTTGTAATCTGCGCAGGAAGATATTAGTAGGATCCGACGATCCGCTAGAATGCCAGAAATTACAGTTCCAACCAGGAGCTGTTCCAATTTACCTGCATTTCGTGCCATCAACCTCAAAAGTGACGAGACCACTTTTCGTCGCTAAAGCTACAATTATTCCACTGGTGCGCGACGTTTTGCAGCTGTTATTCTTAAGTTATGGAACTATCTATCCGACTCTGCCAGGAAGTGCGTCAATTATAGAAACTCGATTGCCGAGATACGAGAATGCCAGGAATACTTGAATCTTAATTATTCATTAGGCTCGCGCATACTCCGTCTCCCCTCCTCCACTAGTACTTCAACAGATTGATTATTACTTTTATCTTAAAATTCAAATATTTTAACGACACATTTTACGTATTCATATTGTTTTACATTTTGCATTTTCATTGGTATTTTGTTGTTTTTTTTTGTTTTTTTAGCGTGTGACGCACAATTACACTTGCGCAAAGCTTTTTGCGTCTTTAAATAAAATTTATCAATCGACAGCAACGTATTTGTACATTCGTCGGTTTCGGTATTTACTGCGACCAAGGCGAGCTTGTAGAGCAGCCAATCAGCATGCTCAATCTTTTAATCTAAACCGGTACGTTTTGTCTGCATGCTTTGATAAAATTATCATATTCGTTGTGCACGTTAATAAATCACTGCACACTCACTATTAAAGTAGTTTAATCACAAAGTTGGGCAGTGATATCTGATAAAATAGATATGATAGGTAAGATAGAAATGACATCACTACAAAAATAGCCAGTGAAGTCTCTTGTAAAGTAGCCATTGACGTCACTTGTAAAGTAGCCGGTGAAGTCTCTTGCAAAGTTACATTGCCGTCACTTGTAAAGTAGTCAGTGACGTCACTTGTAAAGTAGTCAGTGACGTCACTTGTAAAGTAGTCAGTGACGTCACTTGTAAAGTAGCTACTAATTCTATGTCTTCCTAGTTTCGTTAAAAACCCTACACAACAACACGAATTTAATGAACTTTCTTGTTTGTATTTTGCTTTGTCGAAATCTCGAACATCAATGCATCTTATCTGAATTTGTTTACATATCGCAAGTATTCGAATCCCAATCAGAATCCAACCACTCGAATTTATATAAACAAATTCATGTTTCTAAGATTTGACACTCAACGGATCGGCACGATACAAAGAAAAGCTGATGTTTTTTCTCTCGCCAATTGAAAAAAACTTCTATTTATCCATTAAGCATTTTGTCGGCCGAATGTTTTTCGGATAATCCCCGAAAGAGAGCAATACAGTACCAGTTTTTAGTTTTCAAAGTTGACAAAAGTACTCAATCGTTGTTTTATCTATCGAAAAAACAACTTCCTCGTGAAACTATAATACAGCACGACCGAAACTGGGCGAGGGGTAATTTCGATGACCAACGGCTTTGGTCAAGTGTTTTCTGTTCGAACTGTAAACATTTTTCAAAACGTATCGAGTTTAGAAAAAAGCTCAGATATGTCACTGGCTAGCGCTCGTTTTTAGTTTCTACAGTTCTAAATCGCGCAGATCGGTTGCACTACGAATTACAGTTGAAAAATATGGTTTTGCTTAGTGGAGCAAACTTTCAAGTTAGATTCATATTCAGATTCGCGATTCGCGATTCGTCTTGTAATAATATTCGAATATTTTAGGCTTACGAAGGGTCGACGGTTGTCAGCCGAAGAAATTTCGGTTTGATACGCGGTAAGTCGCTGTCCAACGCGTTAAATTTGCTTCATTTGATGAATTCCGACGAGGATCAGAATTCACCGACCGATGGTCAAATCTCGCCACCGAACGGAACCAAGAAAAAAGTTAAGTCCACGTTCGGTCAAGGGGGCTACGGCGACAAATCGTGCAACATTTGGAAATGGCCCCTGTCCAAGGTTACTGTACGAAACACGGATACCACTTTCCAAGCTGCGCTGAGTTTCACACCATTCAAAAAGAATGAAATCTCGGTAAATCGAATAATTCAAGTTTTTTTTTCTGGAAAATAACACTCGTAAATAAATTTCACCACTGGGCATTTAGGCTAAGATCCTCGGCAATGAGCTGATTATCCACTGCATGACCGACGACAGTCTGCCAGGCCCGCATCGAGAATTCTATCGTACTTATCAGTTACCGTTGAATTTGGACACTTCGTCAGTACGGTTCACGGTAACCGAATCCAATCGGCTAATGATCAGCGGCCAAAAGCACATGCCGATGAAACTGGCCATCGCATCCGTTAATCCTGATGAAGCTGGCTAATGCCGCTGTCCAACCAATGAGTCGTCTCGATTTTTGCTCACTGATCATAAAAAATTATTACCCGAAAACTTTATTTTTGTTATGTTATTATATTCAGAATTTTTTTGAAATTCATAAAAAATATTTATTTTTTTTTTGTATGAATTATTTTCAAACGTGTACAAATTTTGTTATAAAAATGATTTAATTGAATGATGCATCAAAATTGACGGAAACTATAAATCCATAACTATAGCAACTATAGTCTCCAAACGACTATAGTCTACATGCAACTAGAGGTTTATAAAAACGCAAATTTGTTATAAGTAGAATATTTAGCTAATCTATTGCAAAATTAACGGTGTAAAGTGATCGATCGCTGTTGCCAAGGCGAATTTCATAAGTTTGCGGTTTTTGCTCGTTCTTTCACCTTTGGCGACCCGATTTTCGTACGTTTTCCGTAGAATTCTCGCGTTTTCAGAGTTAAACTCATTTAAAACCACATTCGCTCGCCTCAAGCAAGTTTTTTTTTGTTTAAAACGTCGTTCTCGAGCAATTTCTTAGCGTCTTTTTTTCAGGTTTTAAAACGTAAAAATGACGAGTTTGAAACAAGAATTGACTGTTTTGGACTATTTCGGCCCGTTGTGCGTGTTCATTAGTTTTTTCATAATCGTCTTCATAATTTCGGTCACGTGCATTTTGTGGTTCTGCGTCAGCGAAACGGACGATGTGAACGTTTTTACGAAAGTAGGTCACGAACTAGTTTCGGTTTTCAACTACAGACGCTAATCAACTAGTCCTGAGGCAACTATAGGCGCAAGACAACTATAAAAGCAAGCAACTATAGACTATAATCAACTATAATCCTAAAGGGACTATGGCAAATTCTTAAAGTTTTCAACTACTACTATTGTTAGGCAACTATAGAACGAGACAGCTATAGCCCCTCTGCGACTATAGTTTGAAAAATAAACCGATTTTTTGTTTTTAGTTCCGTGTTTCGGGCGGTCGGCGACGTAATTACGAAGTTCGTCGAGACGATCAACCGCATTGAGAAGAAGCAAAATTCGTTGGTTTTTTTTGTCCACTATGTAATCTCACTTTCGTAATCATTCCATTTTTTAACACAAAAAAACTGTAGAAGCTTACGCGTTAACGATCTCGTTTTCGTTTTACTGTTCGTCGAATGTTTTTTTTTGTATTTACTATATTTTTTTAACGTTATTTTTGTTTGTTTTTTCGTGATAGATTAGTCATTTTTAGTCTTTGTGGTTCGATGTGTTAGAAATAAAACAAATTTATTAACTGGCCGTTGATGTTTTGTCGTAAAACTGAAATGTTGAAAGCGAGAGCGATTTTTTTGATTATTATTGATTATTAAGTGAAACAATTTTGTGACCGTAATCGTCGATTTTCAGGACGATTGTTTTGTTTTCAACGTTAGTTATGAGCTCAAATCAAAATCTTCCTCCCGGAGCCGGTTCGGCGGTTGAATCTCAGACGCCTGCTTATCCCGAGGGAACGTTGGCTAATTTTTTAAATCAGCTCGAAGAATATACGCCTACAGTACGCTTGCGTGTTTATCTGTAGTTCCATAGTTGCTCATAGATTATAGTTGCCCGTAGACTACACAAGCCAATAGACTATAGTTGCCCATAGAATATAATTGCCCATAGAATATAATTGCCCATTGACTATAGTTGCCCATAGACTGCAGTTGCCAATAGACTAGTTGCCCATCGACTATAGTTGTTGTCTATAGTCATCCATCGCCCATTGGTTATAATTGCTGTTTAGCTATATTAGTGGTTCACTATATTAGCCCTTCGAGGATAGGTGTCTAAATTTGTTCACCGTCTGTCTTTATGAAACAGATACCGGACGCTGTGACGAATTATTATTTGCATAAATCCGGATTCGACAGCGTTGATCCGAAGATGTAAGGTTCACGTTCTGGGCGACATTTTCACTGGCTATAGCTAATTTTTTGTTTTTCCAATTCATTTTAAAGTAGCCGATTGATTTCGCTGGCTTCACAGAAATTCATCAGCGACATCGTTTTGGACGCCATGCAACATGCAAAGATGAAAGGACAAGGACAAGTGAACAAAAAAGGATCGGCTAAGGTAAAATTTCTCTCGTTTTCAAAAATGTACTCGTAACTGACTGGCTTTAAAGGATTTTTTGCTGTTTTTATTCAGGAAGTTCGCTATTCTTTGACTATGGAAACGTTGGAACCAGTTTTGAACGAATACGGCGTCAACGTTAAAAAGCCTCCATATTTTACATAGACAGTGCACAAATTTTGTTTTATTATTAATGTATCGTGAAGTAAAATCGATTTGTCCGCAACTCAATAGTTAATGAATAATTATAGTTATTGAGAACAATAGTTGGTGGACAACTACGGTCCATTGATAACTATAGTTCGTGAAAAACAATAGTTGCGAAACAACTATTACGAAATAACTACGTACTGAGCAACTATTGTATGCTCAACTATAGTTACTGGACATTATGACGTCACTGTCTATTTTTCGAGTTCGCATCAATTTTAGCTTGGAATGTAGATGTTTACTGTCCGCAAAATTTGCATAGTTAATACCATGAGGGAAATTTTATGCATTTTCGAATCAGTGAATCGGTTCACACTTGATCGGCACGTATTCCGTGCGAGTCATGGTCGGCGTGACGTCGTCCAAGCGAACCGTTTCGCCGTACTGTATTTTGCTTCGGTACTCCCAAGCCCGACCGTCGTCGAGCTTCAGACAATGGTACGGCACGCGTTTTTCAACTTTGTCCATGGAGTACGTATTCGCCGGGCACTGAGGCACAGTGTCGATGGATATGCAAATTTGATCCTGGGTTTCGATGAGTTTTTGTTTCAGACGAGGCTCGTCACCGGTTAGTCGTTCTGCAAACCGAGAAACATGCAAAATTTGTCGCTGGCTAAAAATTTGATGACGTAACTGGCTAAAAATTGATGACGTCATATTCTAGCCAGTGACGTCACCGTATATTTTTTTAACCTTTACCTTGGTCGCTCGTTGTTTCGTCGGTGGGCTCCCAGTACGGTTTGTAAGCGAAATCCGAATTCGGATGATCCGCAGTCTGTCTGCAGTTGTTGCCGCCTTTCAAAATGTACTGCTCGTATTGCTCCCTCATGTCGTCGGTAACTCTGTGGTCTGGGGACAAATGACCGCACAAGCCGCATTGTTCATTTTGATCAACGTGCAAAATCTGTGAAATCAAAAAATTTAACCAGTGACGTCACCAGCGAAGATAGACGGTGAATTGGAAATAAAAATGCAGTTTTACTTCGATGTTTGCCGCCTGGCCGTCGAATGTCGCGACTAATCCCATGGCCGATAGTTCAACTTTGATCATTTTCAAGCCAACTTTCGAAACTCTAAAAACAATCAGTTATGCAACTATAGTCCTTGGTTCAGCAACCGATCAGTGACTAGGCCGATGTTTATAGTTGTCCAGTGCTTAGTGTTGGCCAGTGTCTGCAGTTGTTCAGTCCTACGGTTGTCCATTGCCTATAGTTGTCCAGTCTATAGTTGTTCAGCGTCTATACTTGTTCAGTGCCTTTAGATGGCCATTGCCTATAGTTGTCCAGCCTATAGTTGTTCAGCGTCTATACTTGTTCAGTGCCTTTAGATGTCCATTACCTATAGTTATCCAGTGATATTGAGCATTAATTACAGTTGTCCAGTATCTGTAATCGTCTTGTGACAGTAGTTATGCAATGACCATTGTTGTCTAGCGACTATATGTGTCCAGCGACTACAGTTGGGTTAGATGACAAATATAGTCACTGGACAACTGCAGTTACTGGACAGTTAGTCACTGACAACTATAGCTACTGGCCAACTATAGTCACTGGCTTGTCATGTATAGTCTACCTCAGAATTGGTGAATTTCGTTCAGTCAGCACAACTTCTTCGTTCAAACCGTATTGTCTATCGTTGATCGTGCATTTGATTTTGTCGTCCGCAGTTGTTGCTGCCAGAAGAATTTTATGGCTAGCGGTAACGATCTTGATTTCTTTCAGATTCGAATTATCCCCGATCTTTCGCATCATGACCACGAATCGCGGCTTCTCCGAGCAGTCTTTGGCCAAAATCACGTAGCAAGTGGAGAGTGGAATAGAATATTCGACTTTGTCGAACGTGCTAACTGTTCGACTGCTAACGCGACAGGTCGCTGCAACACAAGCGAAATTTGCGTCTTGTCCAGTGAATATATTTGTCCAAACAATATAGTTGTCCATAGACAATAGTTCTAGAGTTCTAGACTATAGTTGTCCAGTGACTATAGTTGTCCAGTAGCTATAGTTGTCCAGAGACTAACTGTCCGGTGACTATGGTAACTGTAGTTGTCCAATGACAACAGGTATCCAGTGATTGTAGCAATCTAATAACTAAAAATGTCCAGTAACTACAACTGTCCAGTAACTATTGTTGTCCAGTGACTACAGTTGTCTAGTGACGTCAGTTAGTCATACCAGTGGCAGTGTCTTCGTCCAACAAGCCTTCAGCATAACATTGCTTGTTGTTCATTGGTTGGAGAAAGAAAGGTGTAGGAATCTGCGATATTGTCGTATTTTCTTTCGGAGTCTGAACAAAAATATCCAACTAGTTGTCGACTATAGTTCTTTCCTCGAGTGAGACAAAAAGTACTTTAATTGTAACAGTCATGAACTGTTTATTGCGAGGATCAATGCTAATCATGGCGCGAATTTTGTTTTCCGGATTGCGAACCATCACTTGAGCGACGTCGGCGCTTGCATAGAAATGATGTTTCAACATGATGAACGCCTTGTTGGTATAGTTTTGCCACGTGATTGGCACGTTACTGTAGTCGATGTCGACGTTGTACTTCGGCAAGTCGGATTCAGATTCAGGGTTCAGGTATTTGTTTTGGGAAACTGGCGAGCACCAAGATTCGTCTTGACAATTTTCAGATTCAGCTTCACGGCTTCGTCGCATTTGAGATTTCGACGACTTGTGCTAAATTTTCGGTAGAAATTAGATTAGTTCAGCGACTACAGTTGTTCAGTGGCTATAGTTGTCCAGTGCCAATAGTAATAGTAGTACCATAGCGTGTCGTCTAGACCCGCCCTCAAATTTGCATATTTTAATATTCCATCCTATATACCCTGTAATGGTCCAGTGGCTATGGATTGCAGTAACTGTAGTTGTCCAGTACCTTTAAGCTTATGAAGTTTTTAGATTCGCAAGTACGACCCCATGTCAATCGCGCCGATGACAGAACGTTATCATCGTTGACCATTGCAGCATTGGGAAACAGCGACTGACTTTCCAAGCAAATCTGCAATGTCAAAATCATTAGGTAGACGTAATACATTGCATGATGCGCCGGTGCAATAAATTTGTTTACCATGAAAGGTTGCTTGTCCTCCGACGAGGCAGAACTAGCCAATTTCGCATTCAGTTTTCCAGACCGTCTAGCGGAATCGTAGAAGTGATTCGCATCGAGAACGAATTTGCGCGAATTGGATTCAACTTCAACCCGAATATTGCTTGTCAACGAGTTTTTCACGCTAGATCTTCTATCTTGAGCTCGTTGTTGATTTCTCTCTTTGAATCCGAATCCGGGTTCGATCCATTCATCGGATTGTTGTCTACGTTGATTTCCCTCACCAAATCTTTGATTTCTTTCATTTTCGTCGAATCTCGAATTGCCGTGATCAAATTCATCCGATCCGGATCTGGATCTACTCTGTCTGCTTGTTTCTCGCTGATTTTCGTCGTCGAATCTGAATTTGGCTTCCCAATCATCGGTTTGGACTCTTTGATTTCTTTCATTTTCGTCGAATCTCGAATTGCCGTCGTCAGATTCATCCCATACGGATCCGGAAGTACTCCGTTCACGTGTTTCTCGTTGGTTTCTGTCATTGAATCCGAATCCGGGTTCGATCCATTCATCGGATTGTTGTCTACGTTGATTTCCCTCACCAAATCTTTGATTTCTTTCAGTTTCGTCGAATCTCGAATTGCCATATTCAAATTCGTCGAATCTGGATTTGGATCCGCGATTTCTGATCTCGTTTCGACTGAAGTCATTGTCGCTATTGGATTTGAAAGATTCTTCGTCGTTGAACATTTTCGAGCTGAATGGTTCAGCAGCTTTCTGTAAGAATTTGCCGGACAATTTGATTGTGAGCTGAAAAACAAATAAACTGTCATTCATGGTAAGCGATATTGCGAGCAAAAACGTTCGCTAACTTCGCGGGGAGCGTCTTTGCCAGGCTCTACAGTAAGAACTATTTTGTTCGGACCCGACAATGGGAAGAACTGCGAACCGGGTAGGGTCTTCTGCACTCGGCCTCTCAAGCACATTTCTACAGCCAAAGATTTCCCTCCAGCGCATTTGTTGAACTATAAGTATCAAAAATTAGTTTTCAAGCAGCTTAATCGCCTAAATCTCGTACTTTATGAATCTGGTTAACGTTTTCGCCGTTCACAGTTCGTTCTTCGGGTTCGCCGAACGTCGCGAGGAATTGCGACCATACGCGAGTGTAGGTGATCGGCCGACTTTCGACTGTGATCAGATTTTGGCGAGATGTCGGCGGACGAACGAAGATTTTGACGGATTTAGATTGACTTTGCAGATCAACTTCTAATTTAGCGTCAATGGGCTGGAAGATTTTGATTTTGTTCAATACTTTCAAACCGTGGCTGACGATGGGCGACCAGCATTCAATATCAACGATTAAATTGGCAACCAAACTGAATTCATAAACAAGCTTGAAGGATAAGGATGGATATGGGTGAATATGGATTTCGTGGATGTATGAATTTGGTGGATATACAGTATGGATATGGTGGATACGGATATGGATGGATATTCTGGACTCAGATACCGTAGATATAGGTAGTTATAGTCGATACGGATGCATGGATACGATAGATATGGATATAGCGGATTTGGTGGATATGAATGCATGGATATGGATTGGAAAATACGCGAATAACGATTGGAACGGGGTGTTTTTAACTGTGTACCTGGATATGGCTGGATATGGATATGGATTAGTTCAGATATGATTGTATACACAGACGGACGGATCAGGATAAAGATGGCAGGATACATATAAGCTTTGATACATGTGGATGGATACAGACTTATGTGGATGCATATGGATTGTTGAACGTTGTTATTGATACGGTTGTGTGTGGATATGGATCTGGATTTGACTGAATGTGGAAATGAATAGAAATGGATATGGATATGAGTGGATATGGAGGTGGATTTATAAGAATATGGAAATGGAGAAAAAAGAACAGTGTGTACTGATGTATAATTGACGAATATGAATATAGATACAGGATTTGAATAAAGAAAAGGATATGGATATTAGTAGTTATTTATGGAACAGAATTGGTACAAGTAAGGCGGTGCTTGAATGGACGTGGATCGTGATGACTATGAATAAGGACGGATATCGATCTGAGTGGAGATGGTTCCGGATGAATACAGATATCTTTATTTGAAAAAGGATGGATGTGGATAAGTGTGGCTCTGAATATGGACAAGTTTGGATAGGAAGAAGGTGGATATGGATATCGGATATGGATAAGGGTGAATATGGAATGAGGGGAATATGGATGGATAAAGGTATGGTTGTAACGATGAATATGGAAGGATACAAATGGCGATGGATACAGATTTAGATATGGGTGGATACGGGTATGGCTATCGATATGACATGGAGACGAATACAAGATGAATAAAGCTGCATACGGATATGAATGGATATTGGTATTGATAAGTCTGCTATGTTGGATATAGATGAATATAACTGTCGGCCATACATATATGATTGGGATATGGATGTATATAGATAACTTATGTGGATTTTTAGGTGGATACGGATATTTGGATGTGGATGGACACGGATGTTAACTTATACCATACACGTATACCTTGGCTTTAAGCTTGCTTGGATTTTGAACGATTTCAAACTGCGCTCCGTGTTCGACATTCCTTGCAACTTTCCTCGAACGCTCAAAACCAACGGAACCTTGATGGTCACGGTCATCGGCATTCCGATTGTCGTCGGGATTTTGTACATCATTTCGTGAAGCATGGTCGCTTTGTTGAAGTTAACCGAGACACCTCGACGCATTTTCGTTTCGATTTCGCGCAAGTTCAAGTTGTTTTTCAAATAGGATTTGATCATAGCTTCTTTGATCGGCAAGAATCCGTAGTCTTGATCTTTGAATTTCATGTACAGCAAAGCTTTGGGCTCGACCTCGCTATCTTTGTCATCTCGGCCGAGGATGTTCAACTGTAACAATGTCATTAGAATGTTAATAGCCGCTGGACTACAGTTGCCCGTACAGGAACAGGAAAATTACCGAAGAGAAAATATTGCGCAATTCGCTTGAGTAATCATTATCGCTCGTAGCTTGCGGTCCGCTGGCGTAGATCTCATCCGAAGATTGGTCGACGAAAACACTATGGTCTTTGTAAAAACTGCGTATTACCGACTCCAAACCTTCGGCGATAACGCCGAACGTGACCAAGTACTTGTTCCAGAAACCCAAGAAGTTCGCGTGCAAACTAGCCGTCAAGTATCTTGGGATGAAGGACGTGTTGGAGTAGGACGAAGCCAGATCCAAATCCAAGCCGACTTTGTGATGCGGGCTGTGCGCTGGAATACGGACGATTTTGCTGTAACCCAACGGCTTCGCGTTGATTGGTCGAGAGATACGAAGAGCCAGACGTAGTTCTCTCGATCTGAAAGACAACGGTAGCTTTCATCAAAATCATCTTACAACTAGTCGGTGACGTCACAATTTATCCAATAACATCACGATTAGATGGTGACGTCACAATTCAGACAATAACTCACAATTTATATGGCGATGTACAATATAAAAACCGATGTCCCAGTTTAGGTAATGACGTCACAATTTAAACAGTGATGGTACACTCTAGATAGTGACGTCACAATTTAGACAGTGATGCCACAATTAAGCAATGATGTCACATTTTATACAGTGATGTCTCAATTTTGATGGTGACTATCACTGTTTAGACAATTTAGATTGCGACATCACTGTTTAGACACAAATGTATGACGATTTAGACAGTGGCGTCACAATTTAAACAGTGACGTCACAATTTAGACAATGACTCGACAAAGTTACACAGAAGTATTGTGCTTGCTAGCTTACAATTTCTTTTCGCATGGATTAGTGGAATTGGCCAACGTGCTCATGTACGAATGAACGAACGATGCAACTTGCGGACTACGTTCGTTGTGGGTGATTCTTGCGATTTGGTCGAGCACCGGTCGTTCGGGCATCGTTTCCAAAATCATGTACGAGCAAGCGATTCTCAACGTTGGTGATTCCAATTGGTTCAACAGAATCGGCATCAAGACTTTTTGAATCTGAAACTAAGAGTTGATGAACTAAGTAAGATACAAGTATCGACGACTTTCGATTCACTTTTTTGGGCATAATGGTTTTCAGTTGTCGCATAGCCAGCACGGCTTCGGTCTTTATCAAAGTCGAATACGGATTGACGTTGTTACGAAGAATTTTCTCCAATTCAAAGATGCTGAGGTCCAAGCCGGCATTGCCCATGGCTTTCAAGTACGTCACGCCTTCTTCCCACTTGTTGGTTTGTTGGAATTTGTCCACGATCAACTAATAAAACAAAATATTGCTCATCTCAACAATCGAAAAACTAATAATGTGTCTGGATGGCTTACTTTCACATATTTCTCCTTGAGTTGACGTGGGCAGAACTTCTCACTGCTGTCTTTGACGTCGCGAGCCCATTTGTCTGCTGTGTTGGAGCAAAGGGCGTTCATCAACGAGCCAACGGTCAACCACGTGGTCTGTTTCAGTGGAAAGTTGCTTTGGACAGTTGCACTTTCCGACAATTTCTGTAATATTTAACGATTTTAAGCCCAAGCCAAATTTATAGCACCGGCACCGGCGTCGGCACCGGCACTGGCACCAGCACCGGCACCAGCATCAGCACCAGCGCCATCAACCTTAACCCTAGCATTATAGTTGTACCAATCATAGTTTGCACTAACTCTGCCCACTATCGATAGAACACCTTACCAGAAGCTCTTCGATTATTTCCTTGGATGGAGTTTGAATGTTGATCAAATCCTTCAATGCCATTACAGAGTCTAGTGTTGAATATTCATCGGATCTGATTCTCTCAACCAAATGTTGGACGCAGACTTTTGTGCCGCAAAGGGCGACGATATTGGGCCAGATATCTCGGACTTCGTTTTGTCCATCTTCGTGAAACTGTTCTCCTTTGAAATACTTGTCATGGATCTGCGTGAGTTCGGCTTTCGTTACCGTGCGGAATAATTGGATCAAACTGTCGAAGTAGTTTGGAGCATCATCTTGAACTTGCTCTCGCATGTTTCCGACCAATTTTTGCAACAAGCTACCAACTAAGTCCACCACGTTCGGAATCGTGGCGAAAAGCTGGCTCTCGTCCATTTTGGCTTCTTCTTCCATGTTGAATTGCTCTTTGGCAATGTCCCAATCCAAGGAATACCCCATGCTGGAATCCGACTTTTGCTGGTTTTTCAGTTCTTCGACTGGCGCAGATACCGGACCGCTTTTAACCAGGACCAAAGTTTGACTGAGAAACAAATTATTTCGCAGATTTTTTCACTGGCTAACACATGTAAGCGTACTTGACGTAAGTGACAATCAGGTTGGATTCCTCGTTGAAAGGTACGAACGTGTATTGACTTTCCACGCGAGCACCGTCGATCATAAATCGGCTGGTGGTTCCTGTGATATTATAGTAAGCGACGGTGCTCGATTTTAAGAACTTTTCCTAGAAAATGCGCTTATGCTAATTCGTGCACATATATGTATGTTTTGTCAAATTGTGATAGACTCTGTAAATCCTGCAGATTTGTGCTTTCCTGTCAATCAACTTTGCCAATTTATGCGACAATTTGCAGACTTCTTCACATTTCGGCAGCTTTAGCACAATGCTGCACAAACAGCGCAAAGTCCTACAGGTTTCGCCGGATTCCGCACGCACTTTTCTTTCGAAAACTTGACTTACATCTTCATTGTATTTCGATTCGCACGTCGGGCAAGGGTCGCTAAATCTAAAGTTGTATTTGATGAGCGGTCGCTGTTTGCATTTTTCAAAGTTGATCGACTTGGTGACGTTCAACATTTCAAGCTTTTGCGACGGTTCGCCTGGTTGTTTGGTGACAGTGTACAACGTTTCGCATTCACCTTCGATGGTTTCCTTGAGAAATTGTACGAAGCGGTAAATAAAAAATTGATACGACTGTAGTTTTGATCAATTTCTAGCATTTTATATATTTCTAGAAGTGTGCAGTTCACTGCTCAATATCAATGCAAAGCTGCATGGACGATTTATCTATAGTTCTCTTATCTAACGATCTATCGTCTTCCAATAAACTCTGATAAAGTATACAGTAGTCTACAGTTCTACATCAAGATCTACTAGTCTGTTTATTTCAAGATACTGAACTAAAGTTTGACATAAAACTCGATGAAATCTTACTTCCATGACTCTGTAAAATGCAAAATCTTCATATTCACCCGTTGATTCAACGTTGCCGGACCGAGGGTCGACTGCATCCAGCGCGTTATCTCGTTTGAGATTGACGTTGATCATGTTCAAAATACCACGTTTGATGTTTGCCGACCACGGCTGATCGCCACCATCCAAAACAATTTTGCTGATCTGAATTACACTCGGACAGTTCAATCTTTGAGTCTTCTTTACCAATAAGTGCTAACTTACCAGACCCCCAACGTAGTTGAATTTGATGGGTAGCATAAGGATTTCCTTTTGTTGCTGCTCAATTTTAACTTCTTCGAATGAATCGAATGGTGCGATTTTGCTCGGATTAATCAAATCGTTGTTCACTTTGCCCATTCGAACGGTTGTTATCTTCATCAAGCACATGCTGGCCGTTTTGAAAACCAGCTTGACCATGGCTTGGACACGCGTGCCGCTGTGCTGCTTGCTCGAATCTGGTATACCGGTGGCGATTTGACCATTGTACAAATAGTGGTACTCGCGATCCGGTCGAAATTCTGAAAGTTTTCTATAATTACAAAACAGTACGCAAAATCTGTAACAATCGCAACAAACCAGTGTCGTCAATGGACTTTGCGTCTGGCTGCTTGCTTGGTGTATCTTTACTCAACCAACTCCATTCCTCCACTCCTTCGAAAGGTCGGAAGAATAGTATAGCAGGCACTATGGTTCAAGGTTGGATGTTGGAACTATAGTTGAACTATAGTTTAAGATTGGGTCTTTGTTCAAGATTGGAAATACAGCTGAAACTGTAGTGCAAGATGGCAACTATAGATAGTTAAAATTACTTGCAAGGGCTATGCCCAGGCAGAAAAGCAGAGACAACAGTAATTTCATTGCAGCAAACGTTCACCGCCTACCAAGATACGAACAATGGAACGGCTCTATTTTTAACTGATAGTTCCTTTTTTTTCTTATCAGTCATTGGCTTATAATTGCTGATCGAGCGTCTTTGTCGAATCAAAATTGTTTAGACTTTGTTTAAAAAATGCCCTGTCTAAGGTTAACAACACTCAACCTTACTGTTAACAATGCTGTTACAATGTGTCAACTATAGTTGCAAGTTTATCAGTGATAAACAACAATAATACATCAAACAGTGGAAGTACAAACAGCAGACAATAACTACAGTTCAACAAAGGTCCTCTTCCAAAATCGATCAGATTGATCGATTCCTGTGGTCGAAATAACGCTAAATAAATCGATTTTAGAAACAAATGTTTCATGTTTCAATAACAGTCGAAATTTCTTGAAGCGCAGATAATAAACGACAATGTTTATCGAATTATTTTAATATGTTTTAATTTATAATACTGTAATCCGATGTAATCCGAAGTCTAATTAATTTTATTGTAAATGCGAAACTAAACAGCTGAGCAATCTATGTTCACAAACATAATGCCTATTTTCTGATAATGTGATTTTTTTCCAAAAAGGCATGCTGAATAAAGACTCCCATTATTATTTATTTTTGAGCGGGCAAAAAATTCTAACGTTGAGTAAATTTCGAAAAATTATATGGTGGGACGATGTTACAGGGATGAAAATGGAAAAATTGTTTAATATTGTAATTAATGATTTTAGAAAGAAATGTTTGATCAATTCAGGCTTCGCAAATAAGTCAAAAAAAAAAATTTATAGCTGTAGGAAATTTGAAAATAAAAATTTTGTTGAAATAATTGGCTGCTTTATTGTTGCTGAGAAATATGGAAATTAGATGTCTGATTTTTCTCAGCATTTCGGTTATTCTCTCGATTGAAGTTTCACAGTATCTTTTTTACGATAGTTCAATAATTATTCACAGTCTAAAAAATTAGTAAGTGAAAATATTCCATTGCCATAATTGCGAATTTCAGCCTGACATGTTTCTATAGTCATGCGTACTATGCGAAACGATCTGCGAATCAACAAGTTGTCAGCCAGTCAGCATTAGTTAGATGGATCGTGATCGCAACTGTTGCTGATCCGATGGAAGAAATCGAAAAATTGGCGCAATTAAAAACTTGGAAAATAGTTGTGGTAGCTGATGAAAAAACGCCAAAATATTGGTCATGCAAGAATTGCGTCTTTCTCAGCTTGGAAACGCAACAAAATTTAAAATACAAAATTATCGCACTGTTACCATACAACAGTTACTCGCGGAAGATGATCGGCTATTTGTACGCGATAGAAAACGGTGCGAAGTTCATCTACGATAGTGGCAACGGTAATCTACAAATAAGATTAGGATTGGACTCGTTCGACTATTCAAATCAGACGTCAGGAATGATTCGTCAAAAAGCTACGTTCGGCGATGGTACTGGTGGAAAATTGGAATTTTTTAATGTTTATCCACATTTCGGTCGCTACAACATTTTGCCGAAAGGTTACCCATTTGAGTTCATGCCGAAAGATGAGCAGACAAATTCCATGCTGTGCAAGAAATTCAAAACGCCAGTCATACAACACGCTTTAGTGGATTTCACCGATCCAGATGATAAAAATCAAATGTCAAACGAATTCTTCGATCCGTCGGCTCCTGCACTCGTTTTAGGTGAAAATGTCTATTGTCCGTTCGATAGCCGAAACACATTATTTCATTACGATGCATTTTGGGCCATGTTACTACCCATGACTGTCGCTGATAAAGTGAAAGATATCTGGAGAGGGTATTGGTCTCAACGGCTTTTACATTTATCCGGGAATAATCTTGGATTCTACGGGCCGAACGCAATAAGAACAAAAAATCTCGATGATAACGACGCGGATTATGTCATCGATGCAATGGATGAGTTTGCTAACGTACTCGAACTGTGGAATTGTACAGTTGACGATTTCTCCTCGTGCATCCTCGATTTGAGCTCGCTATTGGTTGATAATCAACTCTGGGGAATGGATGATTATAATCTGACATTCGCATGGATCGATGACTTGAAGTCGGTTGGTTATCAATTCCCGAGCATATCTCGAAAGACCGACCGGACATCCAAATACGAGTCGTGTCGACTCGCTGGATTTACTTCGTCGATGAAAACGGAAGGAAAACTTGTTGCGCAAACAAATAATTTCATGAAATTACAAGATTTCTGCCGCACGGAAAATTCGAGCGGCTTTCAATTTAGCAGCTTGAATGAAATCGTGTTTAATCATACGAAAGATGTTGTCTTAATCGTAGCGTTTAACAAAGTGTGGTATCAACACATTCCTCTGCTTCAAACACTCTACAACACGTACTTTGCGAATGTTATCTATTGCGGCGTGTTTCCAGATCAAATTCAAGATAAGATTAAGTCGTCGAAAGTTTTTTCGAAACTATGGCTGCCGACCGTGGAAAAATTTTCTTACGTTAACGTCACCATACAAGACATGAATTGGGGATATTTCCATTACGTTTGTTTGAATAAAGTCAAGGATATGAACATACCCAACGTCAATGGATATATGGTGATAGCCGACGACATGCTGTTCAATTTCTGGAACATCTTCGACAACGACGATACGTTGTTTCCGCGAATATGCGTTCAAGCCGATAAATGGGGTCGATGGAATGGAGCGCAATATACTCTGAATTTAACGGCGAAGTTTTTGAACGATAGCACGTTTTCCGACGATGATGAAGAAACGGTAGAAAAATTAAAAGAAATCCTCTTTGGTAAGATCGCGTGCTGTTCGGACATATTCTATGTTCCGCAAAGGTACGTCAAAAAATATCAAATGCTATCTCAGATATTTTTGGACAACAAAGTTTTCTTGGAAGTAGCTGTCCCGCGCATCCTGTACTTGCTAGGCTGGGCGAACACGGCCGACTTCGGTCAAGTTTTGAATTTCACGAACAGCCATACGATTTTGAACGGTACGATGTGGTGGTGGTATTTTCAAGGCGGACCGCACGCCTATCGGTTTTACAATAGCAGTCATAATTTTCTACACACCGTGAAATTGTCTTATTTAGAAAATCACAACGATTCAGCAGTTTTCCATGAGAAATTCTGCTCTATTTATGTTCGAGCGTTTTTTCAATACTTAATGGTAAATTAAAATCTGGCGCAACGTTTAAAATCGTTCGAAGAACATTTTGAAGAGTTTATTGCAAAAAGTTATGTATCGAACATCTTCAAGACAATTTGCACATAACCCTCCCCCCCCAACACTATCTGACTTAACATCCTTTATGGTATCCCTTCAAAACGGCTACAGATGGCTAATCGATTTCTGAGATCGAAATGACACTAAACGAGTCGATATATCGACAATTTTGGATACGAACATTTCACGTTTCAATAACAGTCGAAATTTTTGGCAATATCGACAGTAAACGAAAATGTTTATCGAACCGTTCAACGCTATGAGCACGTTGCTCATTTTAATAATATTGTTGAACCAAAGCGATTCTGTGATCGCTCCGAACTGATCGCTGAAATTTACCACTTCGACGATGCTGAGAAAAAACGCGCACGAATTGCACGTTAAAAATATAACGACCACTCCGACGAGCATAACGGTCGCCGATCGTTCCTTGGCCTGTTCTTGTTTCTTCTGCAAGTTTTGATCTGAGTGAAATTTCGCCGTATTCTTCATGGCTACGATTACGGCTATGTTGAAAAAAATTAAAATGGCGAAAGGAAAAATGGACATGAACAAGCAGTAGGATAGCATAACATAAATGATTTTATAGTAATAACTGCTCCTCAAATCTGTCGTATCGGGTCTTACAGCTATCACACCGCAGCCCAAATCCTCATCGACAAGTCGAAATTCGAAGAATCGCGAAACGTTGAATAGAATCGAAAAAACAAACACAAGCGCTGTAGTTGTACGACAGTTTTGTTTCGTACATAGTCGCAACGATTTCAACGGATGGCATACGCCGATATATCTGTGACAGGATAATGCGACTGTCAGCCACGCGCTACAAGTCTGCGCAATCAGACATAGTGGATAACAGATGTAAAACAGATTGATGATCACATTGTACGAGTAAATCAGATTGTAATTCAGAAAAATCGACGGCATACAATCGAACAGCAAAAACGTCAGCAACATGACGAAATCGCTCAGCGACAAACAAGCGTAATACCAATTCATCAACGAACTCTTCATCGAGCTGTGGATGAAAATTCTTGCGTTTATTCCGTTCGCTATTAATCCGAATATGGTTATTATTAAAGTAAGAAATAGCAAAACTGTTGAGTACAGGCCGTCTGTGTACAGTCGGATAATTGGACAAAATGTGGAATTGTTCATATTGAACTTAATATTCTTTTTTTTTCTCCTTCACTTGTGGTAATTGTTGAATAAAACAAAAATCAGCCTGTTCACATTTCAACTATAATTCGACATTCCTCGATAGAAAACGATTTTCCATTCTACTCTCCAAAGGCAAAAAAATTTGGCATGTTTTTCGTGTTTTATTTGCTGAATATCGAGTGGAATATTAGCCTTTGTAAATAGCACCGCTAATTTTATTCTACGCCAACGCGGTTGATCTGTTTGCAGTCTAACAAGTTATTTGCACGGGAGAGTATTTTATTATTCATGCTTAGTTTGTTCTTTGTAGTGTCGAAAGATTGAAAGGGCAAGTTCAAATCCTCAAGCTCAAAGGGTCATATCCCGGTCTCAAAGAATCATATCCCGGTATCAATGGCTCATATTCCGGTCCCAAGGGTCATATTCCGGTCCCAATTTTTCATATCCCGGTACCAATTTGTCATATCCCGGTACCAATTTGTCATATCCCGGTCTCAAGGTGTCATATCCCAGTCTCAACGGGTCATATCCCGGCTTCTAGGGGTCGTATATCCAATTCTCAATGTGTCATATCCAGGTCTCAGGTGTCACAACCCGGTCTCAAGGGGTCATATCCCACTGTTGAGGTCACCAGCCAATTAAAATTAAGAGCACAACATTTTTATCCGTAATTCATATCACTATGTAAACCCGTCAGCAATGAACGAATGTATAAGGAACAAAATTTCTCACGGACCACCGAAGATATGTTGCTATTTTCTAAATACGACAATTTCACCGTATGGAGAAAATGGTGGCTGCTATCGTAATACGGGTAAGCGTGCTCGCCCCCATGGTGGTAGCGCCACCAATACGTTCCATTTAATATAGTGCGGCCGTTTTTGAAATCCATAGCTCGGTCGAATTCTACCGTGTTGCCCCAGCCCAACAAGTACATTATACGAGGAATGGCAATTTCCAAGAAAACCTCATGGTCCAAAAATATCCTGGACAGCATTTGATATTTTTTCAGGTGCTTTTGCGGAATGTAGAAGATATCTCCGGTGCATGCGATTTTGTCAAAAAGGATTTGCTTCAATTTAATTATCGTCTGCTCATCGCTGCTAGACCATGTACTGTCGTATAAGTATTTCTCCATTTTTCGCATTCCTTCTTGTTCGTCGTTCCACCAATACCAATTTTCCGTTTGTATGCATGTTTGCGGATACAATAAATCGTCGTTTTCGAAGTAATTCCAAAAGTTGAACAGCATGTCGTCGGCTATCGTCATATATCCGTCGACATTTGCGATCTTCATGTCGATGATTTTATTCAAGCAAACGTAGTGAAGCATCCCTAATTTCATATCCTTGCGCGTAACATTAATGTAAGAAAATTTCTCTGTAGTTGGCTGCCAAAATTTGGAAAATAGCGTGGACGACATAATTTCCTCATTAATTTTACTCGGAAACACTCCGCAAAAGATGACATTGGCAAAATACGTGTTGTAGAGAGTTTGAAGAAGAGGAATGTGTTGAAAATGAACTCTGTTAAATGTAACAACTAGAACAACATTTTTGGTGTGATTTAAGTAAGCCCGTAATTGAACCCCGCTCAAAGTCTCATTGCTACAGAAATCTGTTAATTTCACCAGATTATTTGCTTGTGTTACTATTTTTCCATCGATTTTCATCAACGAAGTAAATCCCGCAGGTCGACAAGACTGGTATTCGGATAGTTGGTCACTCTTTCGAGATATATTCGGAAAATGATACCCAATCGATTTTAAATCATCGATCCACGCTGCAATCAGATTATAGTCAGCCATTACCCGCAGGTGATTTTCTACCAATAGCAAGCTTAGATGTTTGATGCACGAGGGGAAATCGAAGAAGGTACAATTCCATAGTTCTAGCACGTTAACAAACTTGTCCAGTTCATCATTCACCTCATCTGCGTTCTTGTAATCAAATTTTCTTGCTTTTTTTGCATTTGGCCCGTAGAATGCGAGAGTATCCCCGGATAAATGTAAAAGCCGTTGAGCCCAATATCCTCTATGGATGTCTTTTGCTTTATCAGCGACAGACGTGGGGAGTAGCAATGCCCAAAATGCATTATAGTGAAATAACGTGTTTTGGCTATCGAATGGGCAATAGACATTTTCACCTAAAACAAGCGGGGGAGCCACTAAATCGAAAAATACTCTAGAATTTGAACCTTCTTCTGAATCTTCTGAAACTATGCTCGCTAAACTATGTTGAATGGCTGGCGTTTTGAGCTCCCTGCATAATAAGGAAACCGTCTGGTCATCCTTGTCAGTGAAATCAACTGGAAATCCATCGGGCAATACGTTGGATCGACCGAAATGCGAATAAACATTGAAGAATTCAATTTTATCAGTTGATCCAGTGCCAAGGTTTGTTTTGCAGCGGATCAATCCGGATGTTTGATTCGAATAATCGAAAATGTCCAAGGTTACGTTTGTGTGCCGAATAGCATCGGATGTATCGTAAATGAACTTCGCACCGTGTTCGATAGCGAACAAATAGCCGATCATTTTCCTCGAGGAACTGTCGTACGGCAACAGCGAGACGATTTTGTATTTTAAATTTTCTTGCATTTCCAAGCTGAGAAATACACAATTATTGCACGACCAATGTTGTTTTTCACCCACTACGACAATTTTCCAGTTCTCAAATTCGGCAATTCTTCCAATTTCTTCCGACGGTACATAAATGCTCGTTATGACTATCCATTTGTCGAAATTTAGTTGACTGTCGTTAAAACCATAGTTCGCAGATCGTTTTTCTTCGTCCATCTCGTGACTAAAGAAAAATGATAACCTTAGTTGAACTCTCCGACCATTATTTTTAACAAAACCCAAATCCATTTTGTACAGGAAAAAAGCACACGAATCCTTCAGTTGAGATTTACAAACCAAAATGAACTTGCTATTCGTCTAATGGTATTCAGATATTGATTTTTGAATATGCAGGTGGATTCAGGTAGACAGCAGACAGCACACCGTTGTCCGCAACACCCTGCATGCTTAAAAATCAATACCTGAATATGGATTGTACATTTTAACTGTAGAATTACAGTCCTCTTATTACGTAGTTGCTATATGATTTTAACGAATAATTTTCACTTACTATTTCTTTAAAAGTGTAACTATAGAAGTGATATAAAAATAGTATTGCACAATGCCAATGGATACAATTAAAAGAAAAGTAAACGCGCACAGATGTCGAAATTTCATGATTCTCGGCTGCACGAAAGCAACGTATGTTTGAAGTTTGTGATTATTATTGCGAAACTATATGTGCTTTGACTAAAGTAGCGGTAGTTGAACAAACAATTTGTCAAATAAACTTAATTGCTCGGTGTGTTTGAACAGCATGTATTATTTCGACAGTTGCGACGCGATCATACATTCTGCGCGAATCCATCTATCATCGCAACGACTTGCTATTGAACATAAAAGTAACGCGTTTGGAAGAAGTTTTTCGAACGTTTCTTGCGTGAAAAAGCTCAAAACGGTTCGAAACGAGCGCAGAAAATATTTGAAGGCATTTTTCCTTCAGACCCCCATTTGCAAGACACGAAGAGAAACTTACGATTTGCAAAACCAAAGTTCGTCGCATTGACTGCAAAATATTAAAAATAGCTAGCAAATCTGTATTTAGTTAGGCTTGAGATAAACAAAAAGTCAAAGGTTGCAAACGTGTTTACATGTTTACAAAAATAAGGCTTACAGAAATTGATGACGATGTTACACGTGCAACTCAACAGTGCACCATAAACAAAAGCAAGAGTGATACTTAATTTGCAATGCAAACAAAGTTGCAGACGATCCTTTATCACTGTTAGTCAACTTACACAAAAACAGTAAAAAGCATGAGGCGTATAGTCTGCAACGAAATTCTGCACCATTAGACGAATAGCAAGTTCATTTTTTTGTTTTCCGTGACACAACAACTTTCTTTGTGCAAATTCACCAAAAAAAAATAGAAGAACACATAAGGAAGAACAATTCTAAAAAAACACAAAGTCAGCAAAATAACACTTTCCATTTCCACTGATAAGAATAGTCAGACAAATGCAGACGTGACGCGAACTGTTTATAAAATTTAAAAAAATTGCTTACAAGCAAAAAGTTCACCTTTAACACCGAAGGTCGTAAGACGCTTGCTCAGCAAACGTGATAAAAATCATCCTGGATAAGTAAAAATAGAAATCGTAAACTGCAATCGCCTAAAAATGATTAAGATAACGAAATCGCTATATAAGTCCTCTCGTTTCAACGGTCTTCATTCGGTAGCAAGTCATAGCAAAGTGTTAAGCTTAGCTAAAAACTAAACTACATTATGAAGCT
>JAQGBA010000726.1:0-25444 GCA_034698125.1 Prionchulus punctatus
GTTTGGAAGTGCATGATTCAAATTGTTTTCAAAAATGAATCTTAGACCATTAAGTGCTGTTGTCTTTGTTGGAATCATATTTGTAAACATTTTTAATTCGTTACACAAATCAGATGGATCGATGTCTGGTCCAGAATCATCTGTAAGAATGTTATTTAAGTCAATGCAGGAGGCCATCAATTCATGTTCATTCATATTTTTAATTTTATCATGGTCGTAGAGAAATTCGAAGTAATCTGAATGATGCTTCATTTGATTGAATCGTTCGTTTGTTTTTACTTTTTTGTTTTTATCTTTATTTTTATTTTTAAATGACAGTTTTGTTTAAATTTTTCTTCTCGCTTTTCTTTTTGTGTTTAGTTATTTCAGTTTATTGTTATTACGTCTATTCTTTCATGGTCGCAGCTGGAAACTAGTACTCATTGCTATAGCTGTCTTACTAATAAAAGATTCAGATTCAGATTCAGATGAGGTCATCGATGAGCACATCTTGTTGTCGTACGTTCTTGCATATTGCGACTATCGACAAACTTTTCCATCTCGGATAAAACTTGCAGTAGGTTTGCACCTTTCGAGGAGCTCTCAGTAAAGGAATTCGCCAGGCATCATGAACGCAGGAAGCTATTCCGTGGACTTGGTAGCAGATGGATCGGCCTAAAAATGCTGTCCCAGTTATGGGCGTATCCAGTCCCTAAAGCGGCAAACCAAATGTTGTCCACAATCTCAGACCTAAGGAGAATCAACATAAAATGAAAAGAAACAGAACAAAAAATGAAAAAGTTATGTCTACTATAGAAAAACTCCAGAAAAAATAATAGATTGCTGCTATGAGGAATCGTTTGATTTCTTTCGTTTTTTTTGGATCACTGTTTTATTTAGGTTAAATACCTAAAAATAAATAGTTACCTGCTAAAACTTACTTTAATTTTGCTCTTCTGTACTTTCTTTGCAACTCTACACGACAGTAAAAATTACTTTTGCTCTAAAATAAATCATCCTATTCGTAAATTTTTTATAAAAATTTTGTTGAAATTTATTTGGGTCACAGTCGTTACAGAAACTTGCTAATTTTTTATTACAAAAATATACATAATATCTTAATTAATAAATTAATATAATATTAATCTTAAATGCAATGATATAAAGGAACAGGACAATACGACAATGTTTTTGAATCAATAATGAAACTTTTTTTCGCGAAGAATCCGCCTCAATTTGCCAATTTTTGTCCCTATTCAAATAAGAATTGGGCGAAAAATGAAACCATCCAGTTAGGTAAATTAGACTTGCTAAAATAAATTGACAGTGCTATAGGTACAACTCATGAGATGTAAAAGTGTGGGACTGATTTTCACTTCAAAATCAATTTCCCATGTTGCGCTGTTTGCTGAACATGAAAAGAGATTTCGGTAACAATATAGATGCAAAATGTGCCTGTCTGTAAGATGTATCTGATTTTTTATGTTCTTGTTGTTGTAGTTGTTGTGAGTTATAAAACAAACCGAGGAAGATTTCACAACAATTTGCCACCATGCCGTTTTTGTACTTTGCGCTACTTGCCGAGGCCAATCTGGGTTCATTGCAGGCGAATATAGTATAAAAAACACGCAAAATAAGAACTGTCTCATTAACCTCTTCAGCAACAAATTGTATTTGCAGTTGGTCAGATGCCAAAGAATGATTCGCAAGAGTTATTCGTTCCTGGAAATTATGACGAGTCAACGAATATCTGAACAAGCTGAAGCTGTATTCGAATATGGTATCAGAAAAATGCAGCTTTCATTCAGCAAGAAGCCAACAAATATGTTGGAAATGAACCAATCGTGGAAATTCCAGTTTCTCAGTCAGTTCAGACCGGTGGAGATTGCGAATCATTATCAGCGCCTCAGTCAAATCAAATTTGGTCTGTAGAGCATAAGCTGTCCGACTTATGCGACCGTATTTCATTTCCATTTTTATTGATGGTTCAAATTTTGACTCAGTTGCGCCATAATCTGATCAAGCCCATCGCTATTCATCTGCAAGAAATGAATCTTTTCGAAGAAGCGGAAATATTGAAACATGCAAACTTCATGAGACATTTGCATGTATCCGAAACGGTTTTGCAGTTGCTTTATTTGTTTTCGGTGTTACTTACACGGCGTTTTTTGGAAACAACTTGATCATTGACTTCGTAATTGCAACAAGCTGTAACGAAGATTATATACTAACCTTGGAATCAGCCATGATGTTTATGATCCAGACGCATCCACAAGGCACAAGGCACCAAACACACCAGGCGACACACACCAGCCATCACCCTGCATCGACTAAAATGTTCTTGAAGGATGCCCGCTTAAATACCGGAGCTACCCCTCAGGAGAGTTTTAGAACGACACCAGGCGGCAGTGCGATCGCATGACATCATATCCGCCCACGGATGACATCATTATGATATCCTCATGACGTCAGCATTCCAGGCTACGCCCACACAGATTCTAGAAGAAAGGAATGTAAACAAACACATGTGACTGAAAACAGCAAAAACTATCTATAACGTTTTTATGTATAAGGTTGCATAGCAAGTTATATTTTTTATAGTTTAAAAATAGACCTTCTAGAACCACCCCCGCACATTCCTCAAAACAGTATATAAACCCCTCCATTTTCGTTAGTCTCATTCCCATCATGACTTTGTAATATTGGACGTTATCTCTGTTATTGTAGTTATTAGATTCTATTATACTCTTATACTTCATTACCATTTGGAATTACTGTATTGGATTTGTTACCACACTTATTCATTGGATTAATAAAATTCTATATCTCCTAATTCCCGTGTTGTTGTCGTCTTCTACGTTACAAAGCTGTCTTTCAATCATGATGGTCACAATTGGATTTGCAGTTACAAATTTGTCATTCGGTGGTGGGATGAATTTGCTGCTAATGTACTTCGTGTTCTGCATCGTTAACTGCACTGGTTATGCGGGATGTGTCATCTGCTTTACATGCATTATACTCGTAGTTCCATTACCAGACTTATACCAGTCCATGAACGAGCTGTAGTTGACAACAATTTTCTTCCTTCTAATTGCAGTTACACAACATAAGTTTGTTCGTTTCAATAAATGGCTCAATTTAGCTATTTTGTAATACTTTTTCAGTTGTTTTGACTGCGATTTCGAGTTCGTTTATGTGCTACAACTTCAACTATATTTACAATGGAAAAGTTCAAGCCAGTCGACTATCAGTACCGATGGAACTCTCTGTACCTATGGCAAAACAACCACCACCGTCTTACGAATGTTTTCCAAGGATCGCAAATAATATCGCGAATCACGTAAACTTGTTGAAGAGATTCAATGGAGCCATTCGGTCATGTGCATCTGACAAAAAGTTTACGTGTGGCCGAATTCGCCTTAGCAAGTGTCCTGATTGCGTTTGGCACGGTTTATTTCTACTGCTTGCCAATTAAAATCGAGGCATTTATTGGAATCATATACGGCACTGTTTTCATCCAGTGCTGGAAGTGGTTTTGCACCTTTACCACTCTACTAAAACGGAGTTTGGGGATGTATTTGATTTATTTATTGCTCAGTCGCTGAAGTTGCAGGCTGTATTGCAATCGCAATTTATCTTCCCATTGATATGCAAATTATATATCCTGAAGATCATCTGAATGAAGATAAATATTTATCAAATCCTAATCTCAGTTCGTGTGGTCGCCACTTTTTCATTACGATTTTTCGTATAATTACTGTAAGCCAATGTAGGTATCATTTTTTGGATCGTTTATAATATCTGTCCAACAACTTTTTAGTTTGTTTTTAGCTTTGCTGATCACTATTTCGGCTTTGTTAACCATATATACTGTATATAGTCGATCCAAATACACAACTTTTCAAAAAGTAGAGGTGAATTGTATTTCCAATGAAAACACTGTCGACATATTGGGTTCGTGTTACATGATTAGGTTTTGACCAAATGCAAATCGGCAAGTGCCCTTTTTAGATTTTACTTGATCGCTTTGAAGCCCAAATTGGGAAGTACACGTAACTTTATAAAATTTGAATTAAATCGTATTTGTATGTTTAACACTTTTGCTCATAATAAAAAAAGTTATAAGTTACAGTAAGTATATATCTGATGCTCATTTGACAGTATTACCAAAAACCTGTCTGTGTTTTGGCTCAATTTCTTTGCAAGACATTTTTATTACAAAATAGACTCATCTTTTGGAACGTAAAACAAAGAAAAAATAACATAAACTTAAAAATAAAGTAAAAAACGATATTCTGACGGATCGTTTGATTTATTATTGCCGTTTGCTAAAATCCAGTTTTTTCGAAAATCACAAGATTCGGTAGGCGGACTAAAAGAATATAAAAAAAAACAAAGAACGTGTGTTGCTTTAGTTCCAACGGTGAATTCAATTCTTTTCAGTCGGTCTGAAAATGGAGTCTGAAAATGCTGGCGCCAATGAAATGGAATCCAGTGGTGTTCCTCAAACTGCAGACCTGCCGCCACCCTCACCAGCAACTACCGTACCACCACTGCCACCACCTTCATTTGTGGCAACTGTAGAAATGAGTGGCAACAAAGTTTTGACCTTCGCGAAACATTTTTACGCCATAATTCGGTTGGGTCAGAGGGGAAAATTGAAACACGAAAACCTGATGAAAAACCTTCTCGTAGCCGAAACTGTTTCGGCAAGCACTATAATGGTATTCCGATTCGTTTAAACGTCGAGCTCGTTTCCATGTTACGCGTACAACGTGGATTTCGGAAACGCGTCTTTTGTTCATCGTCGGCTTTCTGTCTCTAATAATGGTCGCTCTTGGATTCGCAGTCGCAAGTATCCCAATTGATGCTCGTTTCAAGCTGGCCGTTGCATATTTTGTGTTGTGCCTGCTTAATTGCTGCGCATACGCAGGAATTATTATTTACTTATCAGTCGCAATTGTCCCGTACTCAGAATTTTACCAGTCTGGCGATAGTTCTTTCTTTCCCGTGATCTTTTTTCAAATATTTGTTATAATGCAGTGTAAGTTTGGTTTTCAGTTTTGTTTCAGTAAATTACCCGGCTCGTTCAAAATAGCAACGCTTTTTTAGTTTTGTTCGTCACCATTTCGGCTTCGTTACTGTGCTGCAACTTGAACTTGATTTATCAAGAGAATCGGCCAGGGTCCGATGGCCTGTCATCGCCATTTTCCACGAATGTACCGTACGAGAGTATGTCCAAATTTACCGACAAATTCAACACAGGAAAAACGTTGAATCACGTGAATCTGACGAAGAATATCCAGGTGGCTAAATTTGTTTTCGCAATTGTGTTAGTTGTCTTCGGTTTATTATCTCAATTCTTACACAAAGTTTTTTTAAAACTGTCATAATGTAATGAAGCTATGAATCTTGACTTTATCAAATCAACAGCCAATTTCACAATTTTTCAACATGATTTCTTGTATTCTAATTATGTAATCAATATTTTCACTTCCAATCACAATTTCACTCTTTTATTCGATAATTTCTCCAATTTTCCTCCATTTCCTGAAATATCAAAGAATACCATATTTAACAAAATTATTTCTACTTTTTCATTACATAATTTCTCCGAGTTTACATTCCAATATTTTCCAATTTCAAATCCAAACATTCTGTCATTATTTACGTTCTATCTGCCCACTTTCTTCTCCTCATTTTCAGCAATCATCAGCATTTGTGCTTTATAAACTGCTTTCATTTCACTTTCGGGGCACTTGTTTGAAATCTTGTTTCACTAGTCGCGCTTGTCAGCTTTAACATTGTATTATACTATTGAACGCGTCATAAAATTGTATCATATATTTGCCATCAATAAAACTTCGAATTTGCACTAACCACAGCATTTCGATCACAATAAGAAGACGTTATAGCACACAGTAAAAAAAGTAACTGGGCGGGGAGCATAAACGCAAAAAATAAAACCTGAACAAAACAAGAAATAGTACTAAACATTAAATTTGCACCCTGCTAATTGCAAAAGATTAAATCCTCGATTCCCGCTTTTCAGAACTTGTCGTAACTTTTTTGGACATATCCACTAAAGCTAATTTTTTCTAACAATGTCCTAAGCAAAAAAAATTGTGTGTGAAAAGTAAGATAGAAAGTTTAACAAGGGTTATTTTTGTTCAAATGGCTATTTGATTTGGTTTTGACTTTGGTTTTTTCGTTAAAGCTCGTTTGCTCTTTGATACTTTCACTTTGAATACCGTTATCCGAGCAGGCACCTAAAATAAATTCAGTTGCAGCAGAGTTCAGTTGCAAAAAAGCAGCACATACTAGAGCATTGCACGTCACATTCGGTCAAACCATCATTGTCAGTTGGGGTGCGACTAGAAGCATCATTTTGTCTGATGCGTCTCGAAATGCATCTCGAAATACAATATGGAATCAATCTGAAAAAAGTACTGTAATTTGCATTTGATTTTCGGGAAAATGCATAACTAGATAACTTACAATTGAAAGATAAGAACTGCGAGAATTTTCAATGGTTATGCGAAATTTCGTTGTATAAATACTGTTCAGCGACTTCAGCAAATGTGACAATAGTTATATTTATTATGATTATGATTATCCAAATGATTTTGCCTCTGGAATTTCGATCTGACAGTACTCTTACAATTATCAATAAGAATCCTAAACAAATAAGAGAACATAATGACTATAAAATCAGTCAGTTTAGGTTTGTTTGTATCATACTTACCAAGAAAAATTTGGCACAGAAAAAATATCCAATTGTCAATGAAACTGGCTAAAAGTGCTAAAAAATGGGGAAAATGTTGTTGCTCCAATGGATGTTCGTACATTTGGGCCAATGTCTTTTCAATTGTAGCATCGTGTTTTCCTGGCAGACAATAAAAGAAAAAATAGTTTATCTAAAATAACTCCGGGCGACATAGTGCCAAAAAGTTACTCACTTTGGTTAACTACACCATCCACTTGCGAAAACCAAGCGATTACAAATAAAGTCGTGAATAGCATCAAACTGTTGGCCGGCATTGTTGATAAAAATTGTGCAAATATATTTTATACGTCTAGGCCTACGGCGCTATAATTAAAAATAAAAATAAAAATAAAAATAAAAACTTATAAATTATATTAAGTTGCGTTGATTGACCTTTCTGAGATATGTTGTTGATTAGGTTAAAGAATAAGGTTGAGTAGGTCACTCATTCATACATTAAAAAATTCATGATGGTTAACTTTTTATGGTCCAGAAGTAACTTCCTAGACAGGAAATAGAGAGTACAGCACAAATTACAAGTACAGTACAAATTGTAAAAATTGTGTGATATGGACAGAGTTTATTATTTTGCTAATAATACCATCGCTTGTAATCACGCACGCTTAGATTAGGCAAATATTTTTTTACAATCCTAATTAAAAACTAAAAATGAGCAGAATGTGCCTCTATTATGTTGTATGTGTGTATGCCACTGTTATGTTACATGTGTGTATTTGTGAGATGTTAAAATTACAGAAAAAAATTTAACCTCCATTAAGAGCACACTGTCTTTATATTTGCCTGGGGCCTAATTGTTATGCTTGCCAATGTTGCATTGTTTTGTTTTCAAAATGATAGATGGCACAATGACCAAAATAAAGAATTTCTTAGTCTTTGTCTCAAAAAATTATTAATATGCTCGTAAGCTTAAACCGTAGGCCCATTGAACCGTAGGACCTCAGAAAAATGGAAGGAAGTTGGAGTAAATTGTGATGAAGTGACAGGCGTCTAGCCGTCTAAGCAATTAAAAATGGTCGCATAAAATTAATGAATCAAAAAATTATACTGAGGCTAAAACTTTAGAAGATTTAAAAACTTTAAAAAAACACCAAAAAATTGAAACTTGATTTTTCATGCCTGAAAACTAGTTTATCATAACCAAGACACAAGAGGGCGAATATGCGATAAACGTTTTGTGGCATTGTCGCTAATAAAAGTATGCATAGACTAAAGTCAATTTAAATCATCCTAATCGCTCATCCATCTAAAGGTTCCCACCTTTCCTTTATTAGACCTTTGGCCTTATTAGCATTATCGTGTGCATTTCACTGGCCACAAAAATCTTTTTTGGCAATGACTCCTTTTCTCAAGCTTACTAATCAAGCTTTTTTTTATGAACATATTAAGATTAAGATTAAGATTAAGCCAGATTAAGCAGCTAATTTCTAAGGTGAGAACCTAAAACCTTATCGAGAATAGGCACAAAAAATTCCATAATCTCATCAATCATAAAAAATTAAACAGAGTTTTCAGATCCTAGCTCAATGATTAATTGATGGTGAAAAACTTGAAAAAGCACAAATGCAGATTGAGAGCAATAAGGAAAGAAACTTACCTCAACTAACAATTTTATTCGATTTTCACAATCTTTGCTATCGAAATTCGATTTAACACTTTTCGTGTCCCACTTTTACTTCAGTCGCAGAAATCCGCCCTGAAATCAATCAAAATATGAACAACAACCGTCGATTCTACAAGCTAATGATGATTAATGTTAACATATATTTTCATACTCGACGCTGACAGCGAATGCAAGAAGATGTCGTATTATCAGTGAAAGTGCAAACTTTTGGGCGCGAAACATGAATGCCAAATTTTCAAAAATTGACAGCAAACACAAGAAGACGTTGTATTACGCTTATCAGTGAAAGTGCAAACTTTTGGGCGCGAAACGTGAATGCCAAATTTTCAAAAATTTTTCGTGCCCAAAAGTTTGACATACATTTCATACTCGACGCCGACAGCGAATGCGAGAAGATGTTGTGTTATCAGTGAAACTGCAAACTTTTGGGTGCGAAACGCGAACGTGAATGTCAAATTTTCAAAAGTTTTTCGCGCCCAAAAGTTTGACATATACAGTCAACTCTAGATAATGACAACTCCATGGGACCAGCAAAAATTATCTGTTTTTGTTTGTTTTTATTTGTTTGTTTTTATCCGATGTTGTCATTATCCGATGACGACGATATATTTCAGTTATAAGTTACTGAACTGAAGGGACCTAACCACCGTGTTGTTACTAGCCGATGGTTGTCATTAAGCGAGGTGTTATTATCCGGAGTTGACTGTACTAATTGAAGCATGGGAAACACAATGCACATGTTTTTAAAAAATTTTAAAATTTCACCTAATTAGCCTAATTAGCACACTAATTAAATCAATTTTTGCAAAATTGCTTAAGAAATCTCACTTAGCCTGTCTACCCTGCTATAATTTATGTATGGAATTAATACCTTGACTAGCTAATTGTAAAAAAATTTCAAAAAACTTGTAACAGTCTTCGAAATTGTGCAACGCCATGATTTTTACAAGAAATAGGCAGAAGATGCAATACAAACAGTTGCAAGCATAATTTTTCAAGATATTGAAGCGTTACAAAAAGTTTTGCAAAAAGCATTTAGCAGTGCAGAAAAAATCCGCTTGTGACCATAAGACAATTTTACAATATTTTATGCAATTGAAAAAGGTTTTTGAAAAATAATTATCAATGTGCTAATTATGCTTGTGCTAATTAGGCTAATTAGGTGAAATTTTAAAAATTTTTAAAAACATGTGCATTGTGTTTCCCATGCTTCAATTAGTATTTCTACCAAGTTTTATCTTTTTGGCACTTCCCACTATTGAGAAAACAATTTTTGAACAGCTCACCTTTCTTTTTACTCACCCTGTACATAAGTTTGAAAGTTTGAAAAATAACCCCGCCATCAAAAATAACCCGCCCATCGAGAATAACCTCCTGGACAGAGTTATTTTTGAACATTTACGGTTTATGTGAAGCTGTCCTTTATTTTTATTTCCAATGTGTTGCAAATTTTTCACTACAAATAATTGCGACGGATAAGAAAGTTTCCTCTGTTTATTGTAATAATTAAGTCAATCATTTTCAGACATACAGCGATTGCAAAGTTTGTAATTATTGAGTACAAATTTCGACCTAAAATATTTTTTGATTATGTATTCTAAGTCTTCAATTAAAATTGGCATTAACTTATTGCCAATAAAAATTGTGAGGAACTGACATTAACGTTTATGTCCAATAATTAACATGCCATTTCTGAAAATTGCTATCACTAATTAAACCGTCAGGTATGAAAACTCAAGAAATTATAAAGCGGAAATGCGTGCAGATGAGAAGACGAAAGCGTTGCGAAAGACTATCAAGTGACGATCTAGATTATAAAAACTGTTTCCAACATCAACCATCGAGTTTGCGTGTGCCACTTCGCAATGGCTCTAATTTACTAAGAATGTTTTCAAATACTATAATTATTCTTTTCGTTAATCATATGAAAATATTTTAAACTTGAAAGATCGTCTGACTATGACTGATAAGCTGTGACTAGATGTAGATGTACTCATCCTTGAAATAAACTCGAGCAATTTGCATTTTACTTGTATGTGAAATCTATCTAGAACAAGGTCCCGCGATGGTAAGACTTTCCGAAATTTCAGAAAACAATACCCTTAACATAACATAACATTTCGTATTTATTCGAAAATAATCCCCGGGGTTATTTTATTTCTCATGTGTTTGACCCGGGTGTACTTTTGTGGGGTTATTTATGAGAACATACAGTAGAGCGAATTGTATTTCATTTTTAGGAACACGAAGAACTTTCGCGAAAACCTTCAATATTTCGACCGAGAAGCCAAATAATAAAGAGAATGATGCTTGGAAATTTAATGGAAAACGAGCAGAAGAGGAGGCTGAAATTAATCACCGAATATGAATCGTTTTCGAAAGAAATACGCATACCCGGATTACGCGAGACGAGCCTATCAAAGAATAAAACCCTGCGAATCGTTTGGGTGGTTTTAATTTTGCTGGCTTTGTCAGTGACGGTATTTTTCATACATGGAGTTGTGGTCGAATATATCGACTGTCCGACGGCTACAAAAGTACAGGCTAGTTTTGAAATTTTTTGAAAATGGAAAATACACATCAAAAAGTACTTTAAGTAATGATTACTGTAATTTTCTTGGTAAGATTTTAACCACTTTCCTTCATAACTGCTAACGTTTTCGAATGAATATTTATCTAGTTTATATATTCTTAGATTAAAAGAGTGCATCTAAAAGTCATCGATTTTCCAACGATTTACGTTTGTTTGACGGAATGGAAAAATAATACGAAACTATCGGAAAGAAATTTATCGGTAAATGGTATCAAATATTTGCACAGCCTGATGAACATCGAACCGATTACAGTCGAAGCGTATGAAGCGGGAAAGGCGGATTTCCAATTGTTCGCTGAGCGTGAACACTTGATTTACTATGAAGAAGCTTTGATGCTCGGATCGGTGGACTTTAAAGATGGGGGAGCGATCAGTCTCGGCGATTTTGATTCGTTCGAGCGAGTGTTCGCTGTTGGTTTGGGCAAACTTTGTTACAAATTCGTTATAGCCACGCAAACCCTTGCGAAGTCTGCGAAATCCACCTATCATCTTTCTTTCACAACTCCAATATTTTCGGAGTTCAACATGCTCTCAATAGGTGTCGACTATCGATGCGAAGGAGACGACTCGTTTCAAGCGATCTATTCCGGGTATGAATACAAAATCCAAATTAATGCACAAAAAGAAATTTTACTCGATAAAATCAGTGCACCGTGTTTAAAAGAAAAAGTCATGAAAAACCAAAATTACAGTCAAAAGTATTGCTTCGCTCAGTGCATGAGTGACAAACGAGTAGAAGGCGGATACAACTGTAAACCAATGGTGAACGGTTTGAAAATATTCGACCCAACGAGGAAACTCGACGTTTGTTCGTCGATACATGGAGACCATATCAAAAGTATACTGAACGAAAGCGACTTTGATCTATTGACCCACTTCAAGACGGAATCATTCATCGAATGTCACATGGAATGTTTAGAACCGTGCGAGGCAATTTTATATCATCTGACATCGTCTTACATAAATATTCCGAGAAGTTTAAAGCAATCAGACCAAACGGTCCTAAATTTTAAGATTGCCTACGCCCGGAGCGGCATGATGGTTCTGGAAGAAACGGCGACTTACTCATTCCAGTCAGCTATCAGCAACATCGGGGGCCAATTAGGGTTGTGGATGGGTCTTAGCATAATGACCGTTTTCCAAATCGTCCATTATTTCGTTAATAAATGTTTTAGTCCGGGCAAAAAACAAAACTTCTGCTATCTTTGATTAGTTTTGTTTTACTATTTCGTGCGTTTCATTCTGTGAGCAAAATGACTCCATTGTTCATGATGATGTTAAAGTGTTAAGTCATTGTTACTATTAGGAGTCAATCAAAGGTGCTGCGTGTATTCAGTATTTAGCTGTGTTAGCACCATCTGTTATTCACACAAGCAGTAAGATTTTGTATTTTTCTGTATACGTTCATAGCGATTGTATGATTAAAATTGCATTTACAAATCGTATTTATATTTATCTACATATCTACAGTTTATTATTTCTATTATTCTGCTACTGCTCTAGGCACGGCTTAAAAGCGAGTAGGCGAAAATATGTAGGTACTTTTGGCAAAGGAAAGTTAATCCTAAACTCAGTTTTGAGGCGCGGCTTATAAACGATTGCTGCAGTTGAGTCAGTAAATGCGTCATGTGCTACTTTGAAACTTTTCCTTCATTTTCACTATTTAATATTGATGTTGTACTCCTATTGCTTGAAACGTTTAAGCTTTAAAGTTTCAAAGTTTTTGTAAATTTCTCCAAATTTTTCAATCATCTTCCTCAATATTTTTGATGCTTTCAAAAGTTTCAGTTATAAAAGGCAATTTTTCAGCACCGATTGTGAATGATGAAGAAAGCGTGGTTCTTTGTAGAAATGAAGCACCAATATTTACAGGACTTTGAAATTTAACCTGAATTTTTTTGCTGAGTTCTTTTCCCACGTCGGCGCAATTTCATCAAAAACACATAGAAACTATGTCCCGGGACATACTGAATAATGCGCAATCAACACGCGCTTATAATTAGGGTTGTGGATGGGTCTTAGCATAATGACCGTTTTCCAAATCGTCAATTATTTCGTTAATAAACGTTTTAGACCAGGCAAAAAACAAAACTTCTGCTATCTTTGATTAGTTTTGTTTTACTATTTCGTGCGTTTCATTCCTATAAGGGCCATGCACAAATGACATCATGCAAAATTTTTCAAGCCCCACCCCATCCCCCATGTCATGCATATCACTTTTGCTCGGACCCTCCAAATCAAAAAATTTGCGATGTCATTATTTTATTATATATAATTATAACTCATTTACATGTTAATGAAACATTTCAATCAATATTTAAAATCGAATTCATCCTTCAATTGTTTGTCGCCATTGTAAGTACCAGTACCTATCAAAAATTCTTGAATGTTTAGAATTACTGGTAGTTGATCACTTCATCATTAAGGTCAATTGGCTCGTCATCCATGATTTCATCGGAAACTTCTAAAACGTGATTGCGACTGTGAATCAGTTTATGTTTCAGTCTTTGGCACGAAACCATACTGCCAGTCAGGTTTGATGCTGTCAAAAAGGCCTCATTCGGTCAGCTGTGCAAAACGACCACCCACTTCTTCAAATTCACAAGCTTCCATCCCATTTGGTGATTCTTTTATTTTGAACGGAGAAGGTAAAAGTCCACTACGAGATATAAGCCGAAAATTTTACCACAGCGGACGACAGCAAGAATTGTTGTCACATTTCACAATCTGCAGCAAATACTGAGATTGTCTAACATGTTCACCTTTCCACTTTTCAATAGGAGCAAAAATTTCGTCATCAACTTCGCACATTTCAATATACATTACTTCAGTTTCGGCTGTTTGAGTACTTTCACTAGCATCAAAAGAGTTTTCGGCATTTGCTTCGATGAAAGATCCTTGTTTCCATGCTATTGCTGCAAAACAAAGTGATTTGGGAAAAATAGTAAAACTCAATGAATTCTAATTGGATAATAATACTATTAATATCAATCGATAGAGGAAACTATTCCCAACAATAAAATCTCTTTGAGTGTTGGCATATCTCAAAAATTTATTTGAGTGTTTTTAAGTGGAAAAGGTTTTATGCTTAAATTAACTTACTACGGTTAATGCTATGACGTCAAACGTCAGACTTTCATTCTTTTAATCGATATATATGATCATCCTCTACTTCTGATAAAAAATCAGAAAAATTCAATTCTCGGAATAGGGTCAAATTTCGAAAAAACTAGCAAATTTTACCCAAAATATCTACTTTTCCGAGGTTTTGTATCTTAATGCGCAGGCAATACAAGTTTAATCAAAGATGTCAAGAGGAAAGCTACAGAAAATAAAATTCTCTGTCGAACCATATAAGAAACATCTTCGCACCTCCAATACAATCTGGTGTACCTTAATTCATAGAATCTGAATTACTGTATCTGCTTCTGTTCGAGTTCTTCATTCTAAATTGAGTTTTTAAATTTGAAAAGTTGTTTAATTGTTCCCTTGCTAAATGTTCAAAATTTGGTGTTGAAACCTTGAAGACTGATGGAGAGATTCAATAAATAAATTACCACGCGAAAAAGTTTGAAATTTGCGCTTGAAAGTAGGTAAGTTCAAAGTGTATTGAATATATTAGGAGCCAATTATGAATTTTTCACAGTGTTTATTTATTGATGATGAATATCTCCATTATTTTTGAAGATATCAACATCAAGTTTTGCACATTACTCAAGGAAACCATTAGACAACTTTTCCATTTTAAAAAATAATTTAACACGCAGACTTCGAATAAAAGCCGCTACAGTATAATGCCTTCTATGAATGAATATAGATTTGTTTGGATTGACGGTGTATAGACGTACTTTATAGCGTTAGATAGAGAATCTTGTTTCCTATAAATTTTCTATTGACATCTTTTACTCAACTTGTATTGCCTGCGCATCAAGATACAAAATCCTCAAAAAAATTGGATATTTTGCTTAAAGAATGAAAATCGGCGCGTCCCGACGTTTGACGTCACAGCATTACGTACAGTAATTTAAGTTTTGCGAAAAAACTTTTCAACTCAAAAATACTTAAACAAATTTTGAGATAAACCAACCTCAAAGAGGATTTATTATTGGGAATTCTTTCCTCTATCGATTGATATGAGTAGTTTCATTATCCATTTAAAATTTATTGAGTTTTAGGATTTATCCAAAACTATGGTTTTTTTGTTAAAATTTGATTTTTGAGACGGTCCCTAGGGAGCTAGATAAACTAAAATGAAGCGCGATTGGCACTATATTTCTTAGAATCCTTGTCTCTACAAGACAGGCTATTTAGATTTTAAAGGCTAAAATATACTTCGTAGGTAGTTGGTATTGGTATTGGTAGTTGGTAGTTGGTATTGGTATTTCAGTCCACTATACTTCTTGTGGGATTTTTCGAGCACTAGAAATCCCGCTAGTACCAATGAAAAACTACTACCAATTGGTAGTACCATTGGTAGAAAAAGTTGTCTGCTGGAAGAGGGATTTTGAATATCCGTGTTTCTACCAATACCAATACTATCCAAATACCAAACTACCTACGAAGTATATTTTAGCCTTAATTCTGAGCTGGGTCATAGTCAACCTAACACAGGCAAAGGTTAGATCTTTCAAAATTAATTCATTACTTATTAAGCAATTTTTGGTCGTTATTTATCTCAGTGTTGCCTCAATTAATAAAAGTACTGATCACATGTGGAATATATTGCTGCCACCAAGAAACTGCCTGTTCTTGGTTGTCTCAGCATCGATCAAAATTATTTTCTTTGTCTGACCTTAAGGCACTTCAATAACAGTTTATGGAGCCAACGTCGACAGCTTCAAAAGCTAACAGGAAACTGTCGGGCACTTGGGTCTTACTTTCCTACAATAATGGCACTGCTAGATTGCTGAACAGGGAATAATCATTTAACATTTTTTCTTTGGTTATATCAAGAATATAAGTTATATCAGAACAATCTAATAAAGACAACGTCACAATGCGTTCATTATCTTCAGTTTGGTTCTTCAGAATTATAATTTTATTGAAACATTACTTTTACTGCATACATGATTGCACGAACTGAGCAACTATAAAATCTTGTTAGCAGAACAAACCGAAGTTATCGGTACTGCTAAATGTTGTTGAAATTGTTGATGAACATTTTCTGAAATTTACTCAGTTATCAATGATCCGTTGTCCATTAACTAAAAACTATGAGAAAGTTGAGAAATGTCAAAATTAATTGTTTATGCTCGCTAAAACATTATACGCTTAAGAAATTGGCTTCGAGAACAGTCTCTATGGGACACGTGTCAAATGGCCAATAAATCATGAGACTAAAATGCGACGAGGTTAAATTCCAATAAGTGGTCCGAATGATGATCGAGTAATTTCCACATTTTAAACTGTTATTTATTTCGGATCTAGTCGTGTTCCGCTGATTTCGCGTGTCTCAGGATTACATTCTAATACGCTCGTAACAATGACGTTATTAATTTCCAGAGCATAATTGTCAAGGATTTATCAACTGAAGTTTGCCTGCCAGCTAAAACCTTAAGAAACCGAGTTCCGTTTTGAAGATCGCTGAGTTACTTAAAATTGTTGTTTCAGCTATCCATAGATTTTCAGAACGAGTAATGGTAAGAGTCTGCGAATCAAAGAGAGAAGAAAAAAAAATGTTTATCAGTATTAGTATTTTAGGAGCTAGATCTAGTTTCACGAAAACGCACGATTGTTAAACCGCGAAGACCTCTATTAAGACGACGGACCCTCGGAAGTTTGAAAACAAATCCACAGAAGAGGACGAAATTGATTGCAGAATACAAGTCGTTTTCGAAGGAAATACGAATACCCGGATTGAGAGAAACGACCACTGCGAAAAATAATACTCTGCGAATCATTTGGCTAGTGTTGATCCTGCTATCTTTGTCGGTTACTGTATTTTTCATCTATGGCGTTGTCATGGAATATCTCGATGTTCCGACAGCTACAAAAGTACTTTTTGTTTTTTACCCGTTAATTTCAGACTTTCTTCAAAAATTTGTCGTTTCAGATTAAAAGGGTTCATCTAAAAGTGATCGAATTTCCGCCGATTTACGTCTGTTTGACTGATTGGAGAAACGGGTCGAAACTGTCCGAGAAAAAATTGTCTAAAAACGGCATAAAATATTTGTACAGCTTGATGAATATTGAACATTTAACAATCGAAGAGTATAAAACGGGGAAATCGGACTTCGAGCTGTTCGCGTGGAGATCGAATCTGAAATACTACGAAGACGCTCTGCTACTTGGCTCGGTAGATTTTACTGACGGAGATGATATCGTTCTCGGCGATTTTGATTCGTACGAGCGAGTGTTTGCAGTTGGTTTGGGCAAACTTTGTTACAAATTCAACATTGCAACTCAAACGCTGGCCAAGTCTTCGAAGTCGACTTACCAACTGTCATTCACAGCTCCCGTGTACTCTCAATTCAACATGCTCTTGATTGGTGTCGACCATCGATGCGAAGGCGACGACTCTTTTCAATTTATTTATGCCGGGTACGGATACAAAATCCAAATAAATGCTCAAAAGGAAATTTTACTCGATAAAATCGATGAACCGTGCGTTAGAGAAAAAGATGTGAAACGGTTAAATTACAGTCAAAAATATTGCTTTGCTCAGTGTATGAGCGATAAGCGAGTCGAAGGCGGTTACAATTGTCAACCGATGGTCAATGGTTTAAAAATATTCGATCACGCCACGGAACTCGACGTTTGTTCATCGATACACGGGGACCATATCAAAAAAACATTGAACGAAAGCGACTTTGACATTTTAACAGATTTCAAGACCGAATCATTCATCGAATGTCACGTGCAGTGCTTGGAGCCTTGCGAAGCAATTTTATATCACTTGACGTCATCTTATATAAATATTCCCAAAAGATTAAGCCAGTCCGACCAAACGGTGTTAAATTTTAAGATTGCCTACGCCCGGAGTGGGATGATGGTTCTTGAGGAAACGGCAACCTATTCGTTCCAATCTGCAGTCAGCAACATTGGAGGGCAATTGGGATTGTGGATGGGTCTCAGCATCATGACAGTGTTTCAGATCGTCAATTATTTCGTTAATAAATGTTTTGGTACAGAAGAAAAAAAGAAAAAATCGCTTGTAGTAATATAAACTGTTAGCTTTACAAGATTTTTATTTGTCATTAAATCCTTGTTCTTAAAACTGATCTAACGCTATTAAAGCATTTTTGTTATCGTTCCTGAAAATGGTGTTAACTATTAAATCGCAACATGACATTTTATAGCAAATGAGTTGACGTCAAAGTCACAGCAACAAACTGTCACCTAGCTAGAATATGAATATGTCTAGTTAATATTTCTTCTTCAAAAATTAATATATTTTTAATGTACATATAATTAATTTATATAATGTTTGATGGAGACTTTGCCGACTTCAACTGTAGCTCCAAACAATGGGCTGTATTTCACATAATTGACAGTTTGATACACGGATACAGTTCTACTTACGGACACGAAAATGGTTGGCTCGATGTTATCACCGTACCATTTTTTACCGCGATCGGATTGATCGGAAATATATTTTGCCTCTATGCTCTGAAAAGTAAACTTCGTGAAACGGCAGCATATTACTTTGTCTTTATTATTATCGTCAACGACACGTTGTATTTAATTTTTAACTTATTTTATTACATTTACGAATGGATACCGGAGATGTGGAATTCGAATGAGATTTGGAGTAAAATATATTTCTATGTATTTTTCACCCTTCAAAACATTTCATTCTATTGTTCACCTTACTTCATTTTGAACTCTTCAATTGATAGAACTCTATCTGTTTGCGCGCCGTTTTATTATCGCTCATTAGATATCAAGAAATTTGCTTGTCGATCGGCGATTGCAGTGATTTTATACCAAACAATTTATTCAGTTCTAAATGGTAGCACATTTGATAACTATATAAACCCTCTCTGCCCGAATTCGACAACTGGACATTGTGTCGGGTTATTTGGAAATTTCCATACTTCTGCCGTGTTTAGCGAATATGTTCAGCCAATTTTTATATTTGTCAACGTTGTCGCGTTGATCTTCGCGCTGTTAGCCATAATTGTTCTTAACATAGTTTTCATTCACAAATTTCGACAAGTGAAGAACTCTAAATATTTCAAATTGAGGCGTTCCCAAAGGTTGAACGATGCCATATTAGCCTCATCGTTGGTCGTTCAGTCAATTTTAATAATTTTGCAACAGGCGACCAACGTCACTAATATTGTTATGTATGGTCCGTTAATTAAGGTGAATACGTGCAATGGCGACATACTATTTAGTTTTATCTTGGTCTTGCTGAATATTTTTCAAGTTTTGACACCTTCCAGCAATCTTTTCATTTATTGTTTGATGATAAAAGGATTTCGAATGCATGTTTGTAAATTGTGCAATGTTAGTATTGCTAGATTTAAAAAGCGCGTGTATTTTTGTTTATAATTGGTTTTATCCGAATGTTTATTTTGTTTAACAACTACACTAACCCTTGCATTAAACATAAGTCGAGAAGAGATCCTGCTATCTGTCACGAGTGCGGCTGGGATAAAGTTAAATAATCCCAAAGTTGGGATTTACAATCCGAATTCAGATTTTGACTTTCCAGCTTACGGTTAGTTTCGGGGAGACAGTAGACTGCTGCATGCAAAAAATCAATATCTGAATACGGATTGGAAATTTTACCTTTAGAATTATAGTACTTTTATGCACGCATAGTTGTGAAAGAACTGTAATGCTTGCATACAATACGCTCTAGCGGTTCTTCTATAGGACTTACCCGGAAGGAAAAATTGTTTATATGAGGAAAATTTGTTTATGAAAAACCTAGTTGCGTATTTATTCTAATGAGGATTTATGCTAATGAGAGCACGACTCTTCCTTTTTTTATTGTTAATAATGGTGTGACTCTGTTTAGGGCGGCTCACACTGAAGCGCACCTCCTATCAAACTGTTCGGTCTATGAACAGTTCGAAGTTCCAGGGCAATATTGGGAGGGGGGGGGGGTCATACTTTTTTGTCGTCACACATAGGAGTAAGGGTGATCGAGCCGATTACAATTTAAAAATGTAGATAATGTAAATAGTGTTTGAGGTTATTTACTAATATCGCCACCCTTATGAGCCCCGGACCAAAATGAGTTGAAAATTTAGTTTCCTATCCCTAAACAGTTATTTCAAACTGTTTATAAGCCGCACCTAGAAAGAGCATGTGTCAGGTATATTGCTCAGCGAATAGTTACGGGACGATAGAACAATGAGACAGTATTTTGCTAAATCTGATTCCATAAAAACTCTGAACACAAAAGTCATAGAACGATTTATAGCCGCTAAACTTTCTGGAAATGGCACTTGGTGCCTGGTTCTAAAGTCATCGGGGCCCAGTCTTCAGAATGAATGTGATAAGATAAATGCTGTAAGTGCTCAGCATGATCATCGGATAATCGCCAGATTTCAAAAATGTTGCATCCACGTTCCTAGTCTTGTTTGTTCCAGCGATTTCGCGTGCGACAAGCCGACGGCGATGTGTTTCTCGGAATCTTTGAAATAATATACACCTAATTATTTTTCTCGCGAAAAAAGTAATGTATTTCTCAGATGAAAGGTGCCTGCCAGCTAAATTTTTCAACTTTGAGTTCCGGTTTGAAGGAAACTCTGATCATTTACGATTCAAAAGTTGGAACAGTGATGGTATAAAAAAATAAAACGTAATTTTATATGTGCGCCCAAGTAAGTTATTTTCTAATGTTTTTAGGAGTCCAACCTTGTTTCAAGAAAACGTCCAAACAGGCCCAAAAGACCACTGCTAAGGAGAATGACTCTCGGCAGTTTAATGGCTAACGAACAGAAGAGGATGAAATTAATCGCCGAGTACGAATCGTTTTCGAAAGAAATACGAATACCAGGATTACGAGAGACGACCACTGCGAAATACAAAACCCTGCGAATCGTTTGGCTCATGTTGATACTGCTATCTTTGTCAGTTACAGTATTTTTCATCTACGGGGTAGTCTTCGAATACCTCGACATGCCGACAGCCACAAAAGTTTGTTTATCCACTTTGATTATATATTTAACAAACAAATATCTTGTTTGTTCTTATAGATTAAGAGAGTCCATTTAAAAGTCATCGAATTTCCGTCGATTTTTGTTTGCTTGACCGATTGGAAGAACAATTCGAAACTTTTCGAAAGAAATTTATCAGTGAACGGGATCAAATATTTATACAGCTTGATGAATATCGAAGCGATCACGTTCGATGAATACAAAACGGGCAAACGGGATTTCGAGCTGTTTGCCGAGCACGAAAATTTGATTTACTACGAAGAAGCTTTGCTTCTTGGTTCGGTGGATTTTAACGACGGAGGCGATATAGTCCTCGGCGACTTTGATTCGTACGAGCGAGTGTTCGCCGTTGGTTTGGGCAAACTTTGTTACAAGTTCATTATAGCAACGCAAACTTTAGCGAAATCGTCGAAGTCCACTTATCAACTATCTTTCACCGCTCCGGTGTTTTCCCAATTCAACATGCTCTCAATAGGCGTCGACTATCGGTGCGAAGGTGACGATTCGTTTCAAGCGATTTATTCCGGATACGGGTACAAAATTCAAATTAACGCTCAACGAGAAATCTTACTCGACAAAGTCGACGAACCGTGCGTAAAAGAAAATAACGTGAAAAGCAGCAACTACAGTCAAAAATATTGCTTCGCTCAATGCATGAGCGACAAACGAGTTGAAGGTGGCTACAATTGCAAACCGATGGTAAACGGTTTAAAAATATTCGACGAATCGCGAGAACTCGACGTTTGTTCGTCGATACACGGGGACCATATCAAAAGTATTTTGAACGAAAGCGACTTCGACCTTTTGACTCATTTCAAGACGGAATCATTCATGGAATGTCACGTGCAATGTTTGGAGCCGTGCGATTCAGTTCTTTACCATCTGACGTCGTCGTATATAAATGTTCCGAAAAGATTAAGCGATCCGGAGCAAACAGTTATTAAATTCAAAATTGCTTACGCCAGAAATGGCATGATGGTTCTCGAAGAAACCGCTACGTATTCGTTCCAATCCGCTGTCAGCAATATTGGAGGCCAATTGGGGTTGTGGATGGGACTGAGCATTATGACCATTTTCCAAATCGTCCATTATTTCGTTAACAAATGTTTCAGTCCGGAACAAAAACCGAAAATATCTTTTCTGTGATAATTTTAGTTCTGTTTTGCGTACCATATTTAAAAGTTTTGCATTGTTGATATTCAATATGATTGCAATATTTTTGTTCATCTTCTACTATTTTTAATACAAACAAAATATAACGCTGTAAGATTTACTACAAAATTTTATTTGACAAATTAATAAATTTATTAATTTTAATTTTATATTTTTTAACAAATTTAACAAAACAAATTTATAAATTTTATTAACAAATTTTTCTGAAAATAATTCTTCATACGAACTCTTTCTTGTCAAATAATGTTTGATGGAGATTTTGATGAATTCAACTGTAGCTCCAACCAATGGTACATATTTTACATACTGGACAGTATGATTCACAGATATAGTTTTACTTTTGGACACGAAAACGGTTGGCTCGATATAATTATTGTACCATTATTTACCACGATCGGATTAATTGGAAATATATTTTGTCTCTTTGCACTGAGGACGAAACTTCGCGAAACGGCTGCTTGTTATTTTGTTTCTTATCATTATTATAAACGACACATTCTTTTTTGCTTTTTAACCTTCTTTATTTTAATTACGGATGGATTCCCGAGATGTGGGGCACGTACAATAATTATCGGAGTACAGTCAGGTTTTATGCGGTGTTCGCCCTTCAAAGCGCTCCGTTCTACTGCTCGCCATGTTTAATTCTAAGCGCATCAATTGAAAGAACCATGTCGGTTTGTGCTCCATTTTATTGTCGCTCGTTACACATCAAAAAATTTGCTTGTAGATTTGGCGATTATGGTTATTTCTTACCAACCGTTTCATTCAGTATTTAACGGAAGTTCGCTGATCAACTTTCAAAATCCAGCTTGTCCTAATTTAGCAGCATGATATTGCCTCGGGTTCTTTAAAAATTTTCATCGTCCAGGTGTGTTTAGTGAATATGTTCAGTCAATTTTTGTATTTTCAAGATTGTCGCATTGATTTTTGTGCTATCAGCCACAGTTGTTCTTAATGTCGTTATCATTCACAAGTTTAGACAAGTGAAGAAGTTGAAATAGTTCAAGCTGAGGCGTTCCAAGCGATTGAATGGTGCTATATTAGGCTCATCATTCGTTCATCGTTTTAGTAACTTTGTAACAGGCGACTAACGTAAAGAATATTGCTATGTACGATCCATCCGTTAATTAAGATAATTCGTGCAACAGCGATGTACTGTTTAGTTTCACATTTGTATTACTGAATTTTTTCAAGTTTTGACACCGTCTTCTAATCTTTCCATTTATTGCGGAAGCATGTTGCCGAGTAACGTCGCGTTGGCAGTCGCGGATTTAAACTATGATTGTACGCTTGTTTTGATGCAATTGCAACTGTTGCACAGATATGCATCGAAAATAATCTGGATGTATTAAAAAATGAATGTTGATGGTCGAAATAGAAATAAATTACACCATGATTACTTCCATAAGCTGCGGGCTACAGTTATACAAAAATTGAATTAGATCGTGTTTATTTGAACAAGAGATAACTTGATAACTAATTGTTAGCACAACTCCAGTAACAATAACCAACTTGAAATGAACAACCAACATCCCGCAATACCAATACCAATATTTATCATTTGCTCGAAACATTAGTTTTTCAGTTTTTTTCTGACAAAAATCCGACGTCATTAGTCCGAAAATGATTCAACGTGACGGTTTCATACTGTAAAAATTAACACGTTTCTTTCAAAACAAGTGTTGTATCGTAAAACAGAGTAAAACATGAAATTAGAAGGTGGAAACTCAAAAATGGTTTGATCCAGTTGCAAATGACGCACGCATCTCGAGGCTGTTCCATGATCAGCTCCACCGAGTTTCAGAAGTTAATTAATTCGTGTAAAATTTCCCATTTCCCAGTGAAACAATCCTTGTTTTGAAAGTTTGTAAATAGGTTGTATATCCTAATGTATTGATTATTGGCTTGGAAAGGAAGAATTCTCACTTTTGAAATCAAGTTGCAAATATACTTTTTTTTTTATGTATTTTTGAGATAAAAATGTACCTAACATTTTTGTGTTTCAAATAATCCATATGTTGATAAAGTTGTATATTGTCACTGGTTGTCCGTTTTAATTTTTTAAAGCAAGTAAACTGCATTTGGAATTTATTTTATTGCAAGGAAACAAAATCAAATTCGTTGGTTGATAACTGTTGAGCAATCTAAATACTCTAAATACTTACATGCTTATGCAACTTAAAATAAAAATAGAAATGCCTGATGTGCAAAAAGTTCATATTGTCCTCCCCAGACGTGCAGCGTCTTCCGGGAAGAAGAACAACAGGTTGTAAAGAAATTAATTATATTTACTGCATGAGATACGAATTTGGATTCACAATCTGTCGTATACGTTACAGGTCGTTGTATTGTAATTAATAGGTTTTTCAAGGAATCACATATGGATATGAAATCCATTTCGAACAAATTAACATCAACTTTATTCTTTAAGTCGCTTATATACAATAGAAAAGCATATAAAGTGCCAGAAAAAAGAAAAATCCAAAAACATCAATCACCGACTTCTGACACCCACCCTGGTTAGAGAGTTGAGGCGCCACGCTGCAAAATCCCAGCTGGGTCTAGAGTATTACTAATTGTACAAAAGCGAAGCATTACATTTGCATCACATCACATCACATCACATCACATCACATTTGAAACATCATTATTTTAAGTTGAGCAGCGATTTTTCTATGGTCATGTCTGCTCGTTTGATTGACACTTTGGACCCGTTCTATTTTCGGCACTATATGTTTTTGCTCTTAAGCGCCACGATATTATTTACACAAAGCAAGCAAACAGATAAAATGACTAACCCATTTTCATGACTACGTCGCTAACTTTAATGCCATTGTCGTAAGCAGGTTTTCGTTTTACAATAGAGGTTACAATAAGATTAAACTGGAAATAAAAGTTATGTAGTTTGATATTATTAAAAAACAACATACACGATTTGGAATCAGTTCGGCTGTCCAACCAAGTTTAGTTGTTGATTTTTTAATTGAATGGTTCCATTCAACATTTTATCAACTTATAAATTTTAATAAAAAATGTGAAAACTTCGGCACGTTGGAACAAATGGTAGATAACATAAAGAATTGTGCAACATGCACGTGCAGTACAGGGTGATCAAAGTATTATCACCAAGTCGTTTATGTTTATATTTCCTTTGTTTTTGATGATTAACCAAAAAG